>JAOPHQ010006704.1:0-7500 GCA_030340625.1 Merluccius polli
CAAACCAGTCACAGATGTTATGGTTTTTTAGCTCATTGGGTGTTATTAAACCTACAATGAATTGTACAAAAACTTTTTGGTTTATAATTTTACCAAGTCCATGGAAGTGGGGTTGAACAGGTTAAGGATCTTTGATATATTCACCTGGGAGGGATGGCTTTTGCAGATATCTTTGTCTGCTCTATCTTCTGTAGCTTTGCTTTCTGTCGTCTGTTGAAAACCTCCAGTCTCATTTTTATTTTCCTCTTCTCTGGAGATGGAACGTAGTTGAAAATAGATGGAACAAAGTCCGGACTCAAGGGATTATCACTCTTTCTCCCTACAAAATAAATAGAAACATTTCAGTGTCGAACTTGGGTTTGTTTACTACGTTAGACATTGTTAGCCCCACGAATTGCATGCTATAATTCAACTAGCTATGTAGTATTAAACTGATCAGAAACCACAATTATAGCCTATTAAATAATGAAGATACTTATGTTAGTAAGCTTTGTATTCTGTAACTTACCTGATATGAAGTGATCGCTGCACAAGTGGAATCCAACGGCTGGGGGGTCCCATCTTTCAGTCTTGTTTTGCTTGCTCCTGGCTCTTTTAATGGCACTGATCCCACTTAGCTCGCATCTCCGCATCTTTAGGAATGCGGTTTAAAACGATGTACATTTCTTTTTCCCTCGTTTATTTGTGCAACCTGGTGCACAACAGTTATCGACCATGTCCACCGCAACAGTCCGCAGCAGTCCGCCAGTCTGCCGAATGCTGCCAAAATGGCGGTGCCCACGGTTTCCCGCCCCCTAACAACGTCACCCCCCGGAACTCTATACTCCCCTTTACAGGGCGGAAGACTGTGATCAGGAGTGTGCTGCAGAACTTTCTCAGGAGCTGATTCAGCTGGGGCCTAGCGAGTGGGTGGCTTTGGACTCTGACCTCAGTCTGGAAGAACTCACTGCTGCAGTTGGACAGTTGGCTTCAGATTGGGCACCTGGTATCGATGGTTTTCCAGCGGATTTCTACAAGTGTTTTTGGAGTTATTTGTGAACTGACTTTCTGGATGTATTAACAGAGTGTTTTCGAGGAGGCTCACTACCAGCTTCCTGTTGATGGGCAGCCCTTACTCTTCTCCCTAAAAAAGGTGACCTGGCTTTACTAAAGAACTGGCACACGGTGGCTCTTTTATGTACGGAATACAAACTGCTTTCAAAAGTAGAAAAAAGCAGGTCCAAGGCACTCGATCAAAAAGGAAAAAAGGAAGAGTCAAAAAGCCTTTATTGAGTATGGCTTAGTTCATATTAAAAGCTTACAAGCCAACATGTTTCGACCAATGCATGGTCTTCTTCAGGGCAACGCGAGACAGAGAATGAAAATCAACACCAATTTATAAGTTAAGTCCCACCCCTAGTCGACAACGAGCCATTAGACTAATTAGTTACAATCAGATTGCCACATACAAACAATTAAGTCAACAAGGTGGGGAAGCAATCATAATAATCAAAAGAAAAGAAAATACAAGAGTCAGCAAAAGGACCTTCCCCGTCAGCTGGCGAAGAAAACAAAACAGATAAATAGGCACGGAGTATAACACGAGCACATAGGGGGCAGATCACAAAAAACACTTAAACTCAATGTCTTCGTTCAGGCCTGGATAACGGAGGGCATCCAGCTGATGAATCCAAAAGGACTCGCGCTGATTTAATTTACGGATCCTATCCCCCCCCCTGTCCAAGGGTCTAACGTGTTCCAAAACCTCTATTTTAAGTAAGGAGTCATTTTTGTTGTGTTTATGTAGGAAATGTTGGGCCATCTGGTAGTCGGGATTGCCGCATCGTATAGCATACTTATGCTCAGCCAGTCGATCACGTAGGCGTCTTTTCGTACGACCAACATAAAAAACACCTTTGCAAGGACAAGATAAACGATAAATAACAAATGAAGTGTTACAATTAATAAAGTCTTTTATTTTGAAAGTTTTATTAGTCTTGAAATCCACAAATGTTTTCGAGGGGATTAAATTACTGCAGTGTGGGCAATTCATGCACCGGTATAGTCCGATAGGTCTCTTAAGCCAACTTGCCTTCTTTTCAGGGGGAAGATAACTATGTACTAATTTATCGCGGAGAGTCGGGGCCCTTCTGTGGGAGACCAACGGTGGTTGAGGAAAAACCTGTAGAAGGACAGGGTCAGAGTTAATGATGGCCCAGTTATCCAGGATGATACGTTTTAACTGTCTAGACTCCGTACTGTATTGAGTTACAAAAAAAGGACGGGATTCAGTAGATCTATCCGTTTTATGTCCCTTCTTAATCAAGGTGTCAGACCGATTCAAAGATCGGGCTCTGGAACGTGCATGAGTGACTGTATCTGGTTTGACATATCACCTGCCTGTTTTTCAAATTCTTCATCACCATCACATATACGGCGTAGCCACTGGAATTGGCCAAATGGTACATTATCAATGAGGTGTGGAGGATGGAAAGAGTCAGCCCTTAGAATAGTGTTTCTGGAGGTCTTCTTTCTAAAAATGGTGGTGTGTAGCTTCCCTTCCGAATCAATGGAGATGGTTAGGTCTAAAAAGTCAATACTGTTCTTAGAGTATTCTATTGACAATTTAATATTTCTATTGATGGAATTAAGGTACTGGTGAAACTCCAGCACCTGAGTCTCAGTACCCTTAAAAATAAATAACAAATCATCAATATAGCGCCCATACCATGTTATACACTGATAGAAAGGATTGGTCGAGTTGAAGACATGCAATTTCTCCCATAATCCCAAATACAGGCAAGCATAGTTAGGCGAGAAACAACAACCCATTGGGACCCCTATTTTTTGTTTGTACAGCTTGTCAGTAAACACAAAAATATTGTTGTGAATAATAAACTCAGTGAGTTGTACAATGAAATGCGAAGGAGGTCTGGTATCATTTCTTCCCGAAATAAAGTGTTTTAATGCGTGTAAACCCTCCTCATGGTCAATGTTGGTATACAAGGACTCGACATCCATGATAATTAAGTATTGGGATTCAACATTGCCTAAACATGACAAACTATTCAAAACATCCACAGTATCCTCTGCTTTCAAAAGTACTGGCAAATAGACTAAAGGAGTATCTGGAGATCCTAGTCCATAGGGATCAGTCATATTGCATCCCTGACAGATCAATTATGGACAATCTTTTTCTTGTGCAAGATGTCTGCATATGTAAATTGTATAATGTTGACATTGGCATCTTGTCTCTTGACCAAGAGAAGGCCTTTGATCGTGTTGACCATGTTTTTTTGTTTTCTGCCTTGAAAGCTTTTGGTTTTGGAGAGGGTTTTATTTCTTGGGTGGGACTGTTGTATGAGGGGGCATCATGCATGATTAAGGTGGGGGGTGGGTTAAGTCAGCCCATTCCGTTTCAAAGGCGTATTAGGTAGGGTTGCCCCATCTCAGGACAACTTTATTCCTTGTCGATAGAGCCCCTGTTATGTAGGTTAAGGAGTAGTTTAGCGGGACTCTCCCTACCAGGACTACCACAGAGCCCAGCCTTAGGTGTGTCAGCTTACGCAGATGATGTTAGTATATTTATAAAGGATCAGAATGATGTCCAGGTTGTAATTGATAGTTTAGGGTTATTTGAGAAGGCCTCCTCTGCTGAGGTAAACTGGGAGAAGAGTGGGGCCTTACAAGTGGGGCATTGGCATGAGAGGGCAGCTCCCAGTCTGCCTGTGGGACGGGAAAAGAGGAGGTATGAAATTCCTGGGTGTGTATTTGGGGTCAGAAGACTTTCAGAAACAGAATTGGAAGGGTGTAGTGGAAAAGGTGTGTGCCAGATTGTCTAAGTGGAGATGTATGTTACCCCAGTTGTCCTATAGGGGAAGGGTTCTGGTTGCCAATAATTTGGTCGCCTCGACGTTATGGCACAGACTCATTGTCTTACCTCCTTCAAGGAGCCTCATCGAAAGAAATACAGAGGACTATTGTCGATTTTTTTCTGGTCTGGACAACACTGGATTCGGGCAGCCGCTCTGTACTTACCAGTAAATGAGGGTGGACAAGGCTTGATAGATATTCCCTCAAGGGTGTCGGCTTTCAGACTTCAAGCTGCAGAAAGGTTCCTATACCACTGTGGACTGAGCTGGCTGGATATGGCTCGACTGCTGCTGAGGAGGACTTGTCGGCTCAACTATGACAAGCAGCTTTTCCTGCTGCAGTATGAGGAACTGGACTGGACTGGGTTGATTCCATTTTACCAATTGGTTCTAGAAGCATGGCAGGTTTTTAAAGCAACTTGGGTACCTGACCCAAAACCAGGAATGTGGATATTTGAGGAACCTTTGTTTCATAATGCATTTGTCAATGCAAAAAGTTTGTCCACTGCCAGTTTGCGGCCTCAATTGCACAGAGCGGGCTGTGTGAAACTTGGGCATTTGATGAAGGCAACTCCAAATGTGGCAAATGTGGATGTGGATCTTCTGGGGGAGATGGCAAAATAAGGTCCTCTAGGTTGTTGCACAAGATAGTGGAGGAGGTCTGTGCCACCCTGTCGGGGTCGCTCAGAGCATTTGCTGAAGACCATGTTCTCTCTGACCAATGGGATGATGAATGTGAGTATAGTTTCCCTTCGATGACTGTCTCTCCTGCTGTTGGAGAGTGGCAGGAGGAAAAGGGATGTTTACTGTCATTTGCTGTCCCTGAGTTGGGGCGGTTTGAGACTGTAAGAAAGAAAGTGGTGTATTATACTTGCATTAAAGTGTTGCATTTACGCTCTCTGTCAGGGATGAAGGCGTCAAGGTGGACTGAGTTTTTTGGTCCAAATATTTCCCCGAAAGGCTGCTGGCAGTCCCTGTACAAGCCACATGTTAAGAAACAGACGGCAGACCTCTAGTGGAGGATAGTACATGTAGCGATAACTATGTACAGACATGTGGCACACCTGGATCCTGGCACTGGGGGTGGGTTGTCCTTTCTGTTCAGAGGTAGAGTCACTGTCACATTTGTTTTTGCATTGTCAAAGGTTAGAGGAGCTATTTAGTCTGTTAGGTAGGTGGTTTCAGGGTTTAGGGGAAAGGTTTTCTTTTGAGTTATTTATTTTTGGTCTAAAATACGCAGGGAGAAAGAAATCTGTGCATGTTCTGCTAAACTTCCTGTCAGGAAAGGCAAAGTTGGCAGTGTGGAAAACCAGGAAAAACCGGATCCAAGGTCTGGCATGAGTAGATCCTGTTTTAATGTTGAAGGGGCTGCTGGCAGCTCGCCTGAATTTGCCTACTACAGATTAACTGGTAACTTGGATGGCTTTTTGTGTACTTGGGGTCTATGTGGTGTGCTGTGTTTTGTTGAAGATGAGATGTTGTGCTTTTCTTTTTGAAATAATTTTCTTTTTCTTTTTCTTTATTATTATTTTGTGTGTGTGAATGTGTGTGTAGGTGTATGTGTGTTTTTTGGTTTGTTTTTATTTAAAGGGATATTAAGGATAGTGCTATGTTTTGATTGTTGTTTAGATTTTTGTATATGAACGTACCTCTGTACTAAAGTAAAATAATTGAAATAAAGGAGTTTATGAACTCTCTGAATTTACTTTTGTCTTTCTTTTCATATTTCTGTTTACTTCTGCATGAGTTTGATTCGGTGAGTTGATCTAGTTCTTTTTGAACGAGTCGCTGTGTTTGGCTGTTTGATCGCTAAATTGGTGTCGGGTGGGATGACCCTAACCCTCTCTCTCTCTCTCTCTCTCTCTCTCTCTCTCTCTCTCTCTCTGAGGCCCGAGAGGAAGAAGAGGAAAGTTAAAGTTATCCTCCTCTGTTCTCTGAGCTGTGGACCCAGCAGCAACACATCTCAAAAAACCCCAGAGCTCTTTAATTACTACATCTTAGAGAACAGACCCCCCACACACACACACACTCTCCTCTCTGAAAGTGTTTAATCCTACAGAGTTCAGTCTAAGGCAGTCAGTCTAAATGGATTCACCTCCCCCTGTCTCTCTCCTCCCCTCTCCTCCCTCCCACCCCCCTTCTATTCAGTCATTTTAATGGTAAAGCCTTCATTTCCTTTTTCTAATTCCTCCCCTTAATTTCTATCATCCTGTCAGTCTCTCTTTTCTGCACCGATCCATCTCTCCATCTCACCCCCCTCCACCCCTCACCCATCCATCCTTCCCTCGGCTTCCTCATTCATCCATCCATCATTCATCTCCCACTCATTATTCTTCCTCTGTTCCTCGCCCTCACCCATTCTTAATTCATCTCCCCATCTTCCTGCAGCCTCTCCTCTGCCAATGTGTCTCCACACGCCAGAGAGAATGAGAGGAGAAAACACGGTTCTGCCACAACACTGCTTCCTGATAGTTCTGTCTGCCGGACACACACACACGCACGCACACACACACACACACACACACACACACACACACACACACACACACACACACACACACACACACACACACACACACACACACATTGTTTTCACAACAGAAGCAGGATATATAATTCTTTGTTTAGTATGTGGGCCACGGTGCAGCAAGCAGCCATTTAACACAGGAGCATCATTTCAGGTGAAGCGATGAGGTTTCCAGTGCACTTGTGTGTTGTTTAGGAGGTGACTGTCACCATCGCCGTGGTTACATTGACATCATCCCAAATGTCAGCCCTCTCACTCCGTGGCTAAACCAGCCATCGGTTTTGGCCGGGCCGCCCCCCCCTCACCATTTGTCCTTAGAGAACAATGGCGGCCATGACAACACACACCCAAACATAAAATGGCGAGTGCGCTCACGCACAAGCACACACACATACAAACACACACACACACACACACACACACACACACACACACACACACACACACACACACACACACACACACACACACACACACACACACACACACACACACAACAGAGATAGAGATACACAGGTGCTGTAAGAAAGGTAGCGAAAGAGACAGAGAATATATATAAGATAGACACCACATATACTACTATATAACTAACATATCGAAGAGACATTTATACGAGTATATAACTAACATATAGAAGAGAAGTTTATACTAGTATATAACTAACATATAGAAGAGAAGTTTATACTAGTATATAACTCATATATATTAGTATATATCTAATATATATTAGTATATATAATATATATATTAGTATATAACTAATAAATAGATATTTGTGATTCTTTTTGTGTCAAAGGTATAGAATGAAGTGTGAGTAAAATGAGTAGGGCTCCTGTCACATTATAGATTTACTCTAAACTCCATATTATATATGATATATGATATATTATATATGTTATATGATATATGATATATATGACCCTAACTAGGGATGTCCGATATTATCGGCCCACCGATATTATCGGCCGATATTGGCATAAAAAATCAATATCGGAAAATATCGGTATCGGTTTTTTAACCGATACCGAAATCGATTTGGAAATAATTTCAGACATCTGTTATGTTTCAATTGAGGACGTGGTTTGATGACATCATCAAACGCGCCGCGCCGTCTCAATAACA
>JAOPHQ010006704.1:12500-20000 GCA_030340625.1 Merluccius polli
CGTGTGTGTGTGTTATTCGTTGTGTGTTATACGTGTGTGTGTGTGTTAAGGAGTATGTGTTACCATTGAGAAGCGACTGGAACGTGTGTTATGTGCTGTGTTCTGAGGATTGTGTGTGCGTGTGTATGTGTATATGTGTGTGTGTCACCGTGTGCAGCAGATGGCCCTCCATGTTATCCTCTGATCAGAAGAGTTGTTGAGCTGAAGAGCCTCAGGCTCTGAAATGCAGCCAATGAGAGCCTTTAGAGGAGTAACAAGATATTAGAGACATTCATCTCACAAAATTCGTTTGTGTATTTATTTTTACTTCTTGGCCGGTCAGGTTGATAGATAGCATGGACTTTTAGCGTTTGGTGGCCCGACGTCATTCAGAGGAAACTGGCGTTAACTTGATGTTTACGACATCTTCACATTTAACATCAGAGACAGAGACTGTCTGGACGTCCCGCTGGGTGTTTCGCCATTTGACGCGTCTTTGGTACATTTGGTAAACACACTTATTATGCTAGCACAAAGCGAGGTGAAAGAGAGTTGATTTAATGTGATAGGAGGTTTGAGACTCGGTGGAGAACCACCAGAGGTGTGGTGTCAGAGATGCTAGCGCTTTTACGACAGAGCAGTGTTTTACATTGCAACTCTCAGCCTAGAACATTAAGGAGCAGGTAAGGGTTAAGGGTCATCTTGCTCTAGAGTACCTACAGGTTAGACTGCAGACATTGGAGTTTGAACCCAGAACCTTTGGGCTGGGAGTCGAACACCCTCACCACTAGACACCTCCACCCCATGGATCTCTTTTACATAAAACAAACCAACAGGTTTGTCATCTGTCCACTGGGTTCTCCAGACTCCATCAGAAATAATGTCCACTAATGAGGTCAGATGAGGTACACCTCTGTCTCAACGTATCCCGTCAGCCACCGAGGAGGAGGCCTCACACCTACCCTGCTGTCTGCTGCCCTCAACTCTGACACACATCAACTAGGAGGAGTTTGTCACCGCAGCTGGTCCTGTTGATTTCTGCAACATTTTTAGATATGTCACTAGCCGTGTTCCCATCAGCGTATTTTTATGCACATATTGAAGTATCACATGAGAAAAGGTAAGAAATGGCAAATCACAGAAACTCAAATTCGCAAAAAAAATGTTTTTTTCAAAAAAGAGTGAATGTGCTAAATAGGAGATGGAAACACCTTTGCCAACTAAGTTTTGATGTAGCGAACATTTAACTCACATGACTGATCAGTTGTTTCCGCTGTCGGCGTCTACCATATAACACGTGAAAACATGGCTGGTAGTGGTTATTATTTATATGGGAGGTAATTATAATGGTAGCAGAAGAAGGCAAAAAGGTTAATAGCTCTGCTTCAAGACAAACCCATACTGCTAATTACAATGCACCAGACAGATACAGTGTCTGTCTGTGTGTCTCTACAAATGAACCATCCTAACTCAGTGTTAGAGATGGGGAATGTTTGATGCATATACTGTAAAAAAAATATGGACATAGAAATATGACGTCCATGACGTCACCCATTGGCTTATACACAACCATATTGAGGTGTAGGAGAGCTTGTGTGACAGGACGTCAAGATGTGTGGGGGGGGGTTATCCTATAACCAGTCAGGACCTCGCAAAATACATAGAGGGAAGATAAACAACCCACTGAGATAACCAAACTATAACGCCGATAACCAAAGAAAAAATGTATTGACTAGTTTTATGAGAATGAAATCCTGGGTGACTGCAGCCAACCGCCGTGAGCCACCTAGAGGCCGTTAGAGGAACTACATGCTAGGGACTTCACCAACTAGTCGACTACTATATAACCACTAGTTGGTATAGTTGGCAGCAGTTAACTAGTCGTGGACAACATCATTTATAAAATAATCCACGTTGATGCCCTAGTCTTCCTCCACGCTTACCAAAAAGAAGGCAGGGTGGGCATAATAAGCGAGCAGGACAGTGACAGCGAGTAATGTGTTATTGACCAACACACTGGACGTATTGTTGTTGTACCTCCAAAGCACGAGGCATTTAGCTGAGTCCGGTTTGCCGCTCTTATCGCAGCAGCTAAAATAAGGTTGCGGATGTTAGGAATTGTGAAATGTCAAATGCTGTTGTTGTACATTTCTGCAGTGTTTAATATGTGTAACGTTATATATCGTGCTAAATTTCCAATGCTAGGCTATCGTTTGTGTTTTAGTCCCTCGTCACAGCAACCTAGCTGCCAGCTGTAACCTGTACCCAGGGCAGCCGGCGTCTCTTGATGATTCATTTTGCTCTTCTGTTGTTTAGAAAAACCACATGACTATTTAATGACATGTGTCTTAATACACTTTGGATAAAAGTGTACTAAATCAAATCTACAGAGAAGGTTGGCTAGCTAAGGTTGTGAGTTTGAGTCTCACCAGGATGACCAAGAGACAATATATTATCAGTGAGACCAATGATAACCTAGACGATAGAGCATTTTTTGAGCATAGTGTTGGTCCGTATTCTTATCATTTAAAAACTTTAACCTACTTGTTGGCTAACTAACTACACTCAACAGCTCAGACATGTACAGGGCAGTCTCATACAAGAATACACCAGCCACCAATGAACGTGTCTGGTATCATATAAACCAAAGCATTCATAAGATGTCCATGCTTTAAGAGTTACTTTGATTACTTTTTGTTGGCTTAATTGTTATTCATGTTCATACTCACTTTTCTCCGTAGGTAGCATCTCTCTGTGGCTCCCTGGTACATTAGAGCCGGCAGGTGTCCCTGATTAGCAGTAATGACTATTAAAGGGCGGGGCTTAACTGTGGACCGTGGAAGGGGCGGGGCTTCACTCTGGACTGTGGACTCCCCGCTGGGAGTCGCTAGACACTATCCTGTCCCTTGTATTTTTAATTTTTTATTGCACCAGCCATTAAATCTACCACCAACAAATACAGAGTATGCGCCAACTGTCCTGGCAGTAAACACTATTTGGATTCTGAGGCTGTGATTCATACCAGAGTAGAAGTATTTCATTTCCTGCCGGGCTCCCTGTTCCTGTCGTTTATCTGAATTCAAAGGAGACTCTGATCCTGAATAATTGACCGACCAGAGAAGGACAGTAGAAGCGTCTCATCTGAAGAGGACCACACGTCGATGGTAGCGGGTTTCCGATGAACGAATGAGCAATCGATGTGTGTGTGTTCTTAACGAGCAGCCGAGTGCAGCTCTGTCTATCTCTCTGTGGAGGGTCTGGGCGACTAGCGGCCTGATGGCTGACAGGAGCTGGCTGTTCGTGTCACCGATTGATTGCAGAAGCGGCTGTCGGAGTGACCCTGAGGTCTGGGAGGGCAGGTGGGAACGACGCTCCGTGCATAATGAATAGGGGGAGTCGGGTGGGCGGTGGCGCTCAGGGAAGTCTTACATTGTTAAACACAACAGGGAGTCTTACATTGTTAAACACAAGACTTTGATGGAAGATGGGATGCATTGGACTGGGATGACACACCGTCTCCCTCCTGTAATCTGTGAAGACAGCTGCCTGAGCACAAGACCTTCGATTTGTACTTAAAACGCTCACACAGGCTTGAATAACAGCCTGTGTGTCACCCCGTGATTCATGCTCGGTAGCATATGACTGTGAGTGCTACTTTACGCACAGCACATATGTGCCTGTCTCACGTGTGTGGTAGAGTAACTCTGCAAGACAATGATGTCCTCGGCATTAAATGTATAGGCGTCTCACTTTGAGTGGTTTCTAAAAATGTTGCGAAAGTGTCTTACAGCATTGGTGTCCCAGAAAGACACATTATGCCGAAGAGACTTTACATTCTAGTTCTCGCTGTTGTAACCAATCATCATGGAAAATGTGCGTGCCGTGGTTTTAAAACAAGTTTGTCGTTCTGAAATGAGTGTAGAAGATGTGGTTTGGTTGTATCAGTGAATCGAAGCCTTATTGTCTGCTGGTGAAGACGTACGGCTCTTTGTCTGCGAAACAAGGTCTGCACTGGATCGCTCCCAACACACGCTTTTGTTATAAAACAATCCGAAAAAAACATTTCAGGTGTCTGCTTTTTGCAACGCTGATTATTTTGTGTTGAGTGCAGTACTGAAACCTCTTGAAATATTTGTTTAGAAATTGAACAATCATTCATCATTAATGAAGCATGCAAAGCCCTTAGATATGATTTAATATTCTTTTGGAAGAGAGAATAGTCAAAAGAACAGAGAATGAATTATTGGATGAAACCTCAATTCTTTACTATCAGATCAAAATTGCTCTTTATTGTGAAGAATAATAAAGAAAAAAAGTACTTTTAATCAATCAAAAATGTGATGATTTCAGTTCGGTAACAATTTGTAGTAGTAGTAGTAGACTACACACTCTGGGAAGACAAGAAAGAAAAAACATCACAAACAGTACTGGCTTATAAGAGGGAATCAGACTAGTATATGATTGGTTTTATAATTAGTTAGTAAGTTAGTCCACTCCTGCATTCAGGATTCATTGTAAGTCAAACTGGTGATGGTGTTCTTTTAAAGGAGAGATTAATTAAACCATCGTAAACGTCTCTCCTGGCTTCACTAGCGCCACCAATGTCAACAATAGTAGTAACACTTTGGCACATTGACTCAAAAAGAGAAATGGCTGTTTTTTAGGTTTGTGCCATGCTCACGCTGAGTACTTTTCTGCAGAATCGGTACAACAAAGTCATTTTGACAAATTATATTGGAGGTTTTAGTGAAGCCAGCAGAGATGTGGTTTAATCACCCAGGTCTTGTCCTTTAAATATGTGTCGTACTAGAGGACACATCCACGCGGTCACCTTGATCGTTGGTGACAGGTGAGAATTGGTACAATATACGTGATGTTATCAAGCAGTGTCAAAATGTACCGTCAGTCTGGACATGACACCAACGGTGACATTGGACACAAACATTTCAGAAGCTCTTCAAACATTTAACAGTGAGCAGTAAAAAAGGTTCAAGAGTAGAAGAGAGGGGGTGGATGGAGATGCAGAATGTAGACAGTCAATCGAACTTTATTTATAGAGCAGTTTTAAGTTTTAGTTTCCCCCTTTTTTATATAATATTTAAACTTTTGTAATTCATGTGTTGGCCTTTACTCCTGTATTCATATGTATTTTATTATGAGTGGTGGAGTGTGTGTCTCGCCCTGTGTTGATGTCTTTGTTATTTCTACTGCGGCAGAACCATTTACCCCTCAGGGACAATTAAAGTTCTTGAATCTTGAATGTTAAATCTTAATTGTAAGCTGTACATCGCTTTGGTCAACCCTGGTTGTTTTTTAAAGGTGTTGGCTTGACTTGACCCCACGACCGCCAGGCTACACGCTCTGGGGGTGACCTGGGGGTGACCGCGGGCTGCAGTGCGTTGTGGGAGCTCGTTAGGAGCAGGGTCGTGGAGGAGCAGACCTCGCAGCGGCCCGAGGTCAAGCGTGGTCCAGGCCTGTCCTCCCTCCAGCCAGACTGCAGCTGGAGCCAAAAGTTCAGAACACAACCTCTTCTACTTGGAACCTGGAACTGCTCCAAATGAGCGTCCTGTTTCAGCCAATGCTTTGTCAATGCTTTACTTTTATTAAAACACATCACAACAGCACATGGTCTCTTCAACAGGGCAGGTGAACTGCAGCACCGTTATGAAGGAGGTGACTGTAATGGCCAGGACCAGAGCTGTGGACCAGTGGTAGGCGTCCCTCAGGGCTCCATTTTGGGTTCTCTGGAGAACACCAACTCTGCTATTGATCTAATCAGGTGGAGCATTACCAAGTGTTTGATTGGCTATCGGCTGTTCCCCATCGGTCCTGATAAATAATTCAGCAGATAGAGAAGATGGAAATGTTTCAGATATCACGAGTGTTCTGGTTGATGTGTGTACACAGAATACATATAAACATATGACACACACACACTCATAAATAAATACATATACACCCTTCTCTCGCTCTCCCTCTGCCCCCCTCTCTCACTCCCCCTCTCTGTCCCTGTCCCCCCTCTCATTTATGTTATTGTATTCTCTCTGTGTGTACAGAACACCTCTCCCTCTCTCTTTCTCCCTCTCTCTCTCCTCCTCTCGCTCTCTCTCTCCCTCTCTCTATCTCCCCCTCTCTCTCGTCTCACCCTCTTTCTTTCTCTCCCCTACTCTCTCCCATCGCTTTTCTCCCCATCCCTCCCCTCTCTCACCTCTCTCACTTTCCTCTCTGTCCTGCTTCTCCTTCTCTTACTCTACCTCTCTCTCCCTCCCTGCACCCCTGGCTCCCTCCCTCCCTTCCCCCCTCTCCTCTCTTCTTCTTATTTTTACTGTTCTCCATCTTCGTCTTATTGACTGCCTTTCATCATCGCCCCTGACAACCAGCCTTGAAAGAAGCAGACAGCCTATCCCATAATATCCATCATAAAACCCTAATATAACTCATAAAACCACTTTTAGGACTTATGGTTGTCGCTATTTCAGCCAATCCGAGCTGGTCATGTCACATAGTGCCTTTTGATGAGTTTACCCACAATGCAGTGTGGTGGACAAAAAACGTACTGAACAAAATAGAAATTGGGAACTCAAATGTTGTCCATGCTGTTTTTTGGCAAAACAAACAAACTGTTGTCCATAGTTTGTCTGCAGAAAGTTGATGGCCACAGCCAAGAGGTTTTTTCTTCTCTGAGGACAAAGAAAGTCTCTTATCTACAGATTAAGATGACTAGCTCGTCAGCTCTCTGTCTCTCTCTCAGAGGAAGGTTTCAACACCAGGAGAACCTAGGGAGTAGAGCAACTAGAGAGTAGATAACCTCAGTCTGAGAGCTGGAGGAAAAAGATGGAGAATTCAGAATTAATTTTCTATTCTTTCTGTTCCTAATGATGCTCTCTGGGATATGGTCTCTTTCTCCTCCCTCTCTCCCCTTCTCTCTCACCTCCTCTCCCTCTCCCCCACCTCCTCCCCAGGCACGGTGCCAGGATTTCAATTTTGAAAGGGCCTTTTAATTACAGAAGTTAATACTGTTTGCCGTCCTTTGAAGGTTTCCAACTGATACTCTTGCTAAAACAGAAATGACTGATGCTGTGGAAGGAGACCAGTGCGTCTGGTTTATTATGACACTTTTTAAATCTCTTTCTAAAACATTTTCAATGCCGAGATAGCTTATTATTTACCCGTGACAGTTAAAAATGAAACCTTGTATCTATCATGTGTATTTTTAGCTGTGGATTGTGTAGACCAATACATTCATTTAGAACACTGACATCTTAAATCTGTTTAAGAAAGAGTGCGGCGCACTGCGCAGTAAAAGCGTGAAAGCTTGATTTTGCTAGCATGCGAAGATGGTGGTGGAGACACCTGTGATGACGACGTTGACAGTCGAGGAGGATTCTGGCGACTCTGTTCTAACTCCTTCAAGGTATAAATCGATGCCTGTTCTAGCAATGAATTAATTTAGCTGCCTGTTTTTTGGCCATCATCTGCTGCTAAACAACAACCTCAGTACCCTGATTGGGCCGTTTTTTA
>JAOPHQ010006704.1:22500-52737 GCA_030340625.1 Merluccius polli
TTAAATACCATTAACCTTAAACCTTCACGCAGTCTAAAGCAGCGGGTGTTTCATTGTGGATGAGACGGCAAACAAACAAACATAGCCGGCCCTGCGTTCAGACCCTACATTCAGTCAGACCTGTAACATTACAACATTCTCCCATTCAGAAGCTCTACTGCCGTCCTGAAGCTGCAACCTCCTGCCCTCTACCTGCTCCTTAACAACCTACTGCGTAAACAGGATGTTTTCAGAGTCTTTAGTCACAGGCAACGCAGGAATAAAAACTTTTTTATCGATTCTCATTCATCTTTCTCAATCATTTTGACCTTTATCTCTTCGTAAGAAAGAGTGCTCTGAAGGGGATGCTCTGACGTGATTAACTCGGTAATGTGACAAGTAGTATGTGACAGATAAGAACAATTCATTGTCATTTCATTGTATATTACAGTTTTTCTCAC
Organism: Merluccius polli; assembly: GCA_030340625.1. Classification (NCBI taxonomy): domain Eukaryota; kingdom Metazoa; phylum Chordata; class Actinopteri; order Gadiformes; family Merlucciidae; genus Merluccius; species Merluccius polli. Next base: position 22,941 of record JAOPHQ010006704.1, read on the forward strand.
TTGATTTGGCAAATTTCTCCAAACTCAGGTCCATGCTCTCAAACACAGCCATCTAAACAGACTAGCATTTTGCAAAACAGCCCAATCCCACTGCTAAATGAAGTATTGCTTTAATTTCAGATAACATCTTTATAAAAAAGGAATATTGTCATCAAAACTATACACACGTGTCATCTATTGATTAGATAATATATTCATCTATATCCAAACAGGACTACTAATGCTAAAATGTGTTTATCAGAACGTTCAGCCATCCCTTTATTCATGAACTGATTTTTTTATTTTTACCATAATTTGTTGATGAACAATGCTTTTCTTTATGCGAAACATCTGTTCATCACAATTTTGGAAATACTGCAGTATAATATTTCACATTTTTACACGTAGAAAGTGTGTCAATTCTGGTTATGTCATATCTATCATGTTTTTCTATTTATAATACAGTAAGAAGGTAGAGATATTGATTTATACATGAAATCTCTTCAAAAGAAAAAAACACAAACATGTTTACTGTTGTGGCCAATGACTTTACAGTATTCATCATCCACCCTTTCATTTCTGTCAGGCCAGAGCATGTAATCTACATCACAGAGTATGTCTTCTCTGGCCATGCACCGAGGGAAAAAACGCTGTGAGTGCCGGATCCATCCCTGGCATGCATCAGTGTCTATATCGCCACAGGCCTCCTCCATGTCATCCATCTCCCCTTCCTCCTTCATGTCCTCTCTCCTACCTCCTCGTCCTCCTCCATGTCCTCCATCTCTCCTTCCTCCTTCATGTCCTCTACCTCTCCTACCTCCTCGTCCTCCTCCATGTCCTCCATCTCCTCTTCCTCCTTCATGTCCTCTACCTCTCCTACCTCCTCGTCCTCCTCCATGTCCTCCATCTCCCCTTCCTCCTTCATGTCCTCTACCTCTCCTACCTCCTCATCCTCCTCCATGTCCTCCATCTCCACTTCCTCCTTCATGTCCTCTACCTTCCCTATCTCCCCTTCCTCCCCCATCCCTTCTTCCACCTCCACCTACTCTACCTCCTCTCATTCTTACAGATCTTGAAACTCGTCCATTCTCTTGCTCCATTCTCTGGTCAGGCTCCATAGCTTTCACAAAAACAAATGGACTTCAGGTGACTCCTTTTACAGTATACATAATGAAGTGCAGATGCTGATTATTGAGTGAACAATTTAGCAATTAGCACCTTCTGTGTTGTGTGCTTTACTAACCCACCTGACATCATTATGCTGGAGATTGAGCACATGTCATGTGGTTGTGATATCATAGCAAATTGAAATGAAATTTGAACTTTATATAGAGTTTTGTTTGTAATGTTTGGCAAAATGATGTATGTGTTTTGTAGTTTGTGTGAAAACAATGTAAACTTACTATTATAGTTTTGCAAAATGACACCTAAACACTAAAAAGTGTTTAGATGACTGTGTTAACTGTTTTGAGAGCATGGACCTTAGTTTGGAGAAATTTGCCAAATCAATTGAGAAAAACTGTAAAAAGATACTCTTGTCATGGTAACTGAGTGTGTTCATGCTTGAAAAATGTTTGGTAAAATGGTTTTGTTTGCGTTGTTTAAAATCACTTACATGTAATACAGACGAGTGAAAGCGAGAGCTGCATGTTGTCTCTTCATCCTCCATCTTAGCTAAGAATCCTAGGTGAGGAAATTGTACATTGGAAGATGAAATATGAAATCAGTGATTCACTGTGTGTCTGTGTGTGTTAGGTGTGTTATGTGTGTTGTGTGTGTGTGTGTATGTGTGTGTTATACGTGTGTGTGTGTGATGTGTGTGTGTCTGTGTGTGCGTGCTATGTGTGTGTGTGTTATGTGTGTTTTGTGTGTATTATGTGTGTTGTGTGTTATGTGTGTGTGTTGTGTTATGTGTGTTGTGTTTATCTGTGTTTTTGTAAAGGTCATACGTTGAGACTGAGTGCCTACTTTTTTTATCAAAAAGATGACATGAGAGACAGAAAGAGAACGAGAGAGAGAGAGAGAGAGGGGAGAAACAGACAGACTCTCAAAGGGCAGTCTCAGCATGACAGATGAGTGGAGAGGTTGTGTGTGTGTGTGTGTGTGTGTGTGTGTGTGTGTGTGTGTGTGTGTGTGTGTGTGCGTGTGCGTGTGCGTGTGTGTGTCCTGCAGAGGTCCAAGACTTTCCTTTCTGGCTTTAGGAAATAGAGTCTCATATAAATATGTCAGAAGCTGAGGGCGTTATGATCTGGTTAGTGTTAGCGGGCTGCTTACTCTCAGAACCTGCGTTGCTATTCGCTGGTCCTACGTTATTAGTCCCACCCACGTGGAACTTGTCTAAAGGGAAAGTTAAGCGAATAGATGTTGATGAAGGGGAGGAGAAAGTGATTTATGTAATAACATATAATAGTAATATATATAATATCACATACAGAAATATGTGACATGGAAACTTAAAAGTGAAAATATAGGAGGCAGATTGTTGTAGTTGAATGTGTTTGTAATAATAATAATATAATAATAATAATAATAATAATAATAATAATAATAATAATAATAATAATAATAATATTATTATACACACATCCCATTATGATACGGGGGAATCATTTTTAAAAGGGTTAACATGTTTAAAAGGGTAAAATGTTTAAAAGGGTAACATGTTTAAAAGGGTAACATGTTTAAAAGGGTTAACATGTTTAAAAGGGTAAACTGTTTAAAAGGGTAACATGTTTAAAAGGTTAACACATTTAAAAGGGTAACACGTTACATGTTACACAGATTTCCAGTCTTGGATTATTAAAATACTATCTTTAGTCCAGGTGATATGTGAAAATTATGTTCACTTTTTCATAAAAGCATGAAACTTGGTACACGTGTACAGTTTGGGGCCCCGAACATTTTCAGACATGGAGCCATCGCAAAAACGCCCTGTGGCGGCCATGGCGGCCATTTTACTTTCCGCCATAACCAAATTGTGTATTTTGCATCATATCTCCTGAACCATACATGATAACACAGAAAAGGTGATGTCTACCCCTATGTTTTGATGGTCAAGGATTACAATGATACCATATACAACATCATAAACTGTTCAGGTGAATAGTTAATGATGAATTCAGTGACGTGAGAAGGAAATCACAGTATCTGGGAACCTATGTTCTAAAACATAATTATTTTGTTCATTAACCCTGACAATACTGTAAAGAGTAGGACAATATTTAATATGACCTTAACAACTTAGCTTGAAAAGAATGTCTCAAACACAAAGATTTACTTCAAAAAATTAATTTCAGAAAAACATTTGTTTGATTTATTGTTGTTGCTGTTGAACCTATTCTTCACTGTCTCCTTCACAGTCTCCTCCACATTGACACAGTGCTGTGCATTTTAAGGAGGCTTTATTGCATTTGCAATGCCCCCGGCAGCCTTTCTTGCAGCCACAACTCACGAGTTCAAGGATGGACTGGCTTGCCTGTGGAAGAGTTGACCACAATGGTCTCCAATCGCTTGGGTCCATCCAACCCCAGTCTGCTGGAGATGGCATATTTGGTGCCACCTCAAGTGCTTGTCCCCAACAGTGTCCTCCTTGGTACACTGCTCTTTTGAGGTGCTGCACCAGTGCCTCCTTAGTTGGGGGGATTTGCTCCATTCCTCTTCCTTTCTTTGTGAACAACTCAAGACGAGCTTGATCAATGTTGACTTGGCTGCTGGTACGAAAGTAGAGGAGAATTGTGAAGCGCTCCACAATGGAAATTACCTCCTCTGGAATGCTTTTTGGAGCCTTTGACAGAGCCATGAAGGCCTCTGTTGCCATGTCATAGGCATTCCAGGTATCCCATGCTGTCTTCTTGCCCCTGGTTGCAAATGCTGATACTGTGTCACAGCCAGTGAATGCATGGAACACAGGAAGGGCCTTGGATTTGTCAGGACCCAGAGACTTGGCAATCTCATGGGCAGGGATGTATCTGAAGTTCTTGCCAGTCCCAAATGCCACCCACAGCTCCTCAATGTCCAGCTCTGACACATGTGCAATGGCTAGGACCACAACATCTGTGTCCACAGTGCGCAGGGTGATCTTTTTGAATCCTTTTCTTGCAGCATCTGCCGCATGGAGTAGCATCCTTGTATCTGCCTCTTCATGCGTGCAAGGGGCAATCTGATCTGTTTCTTGTGGGTGAGATGATAGAACATTGGGTCCGCAAGTGGAAACAACTTGTTTGGTGGTCGACATTTCCACAAGGTTCCTGGCCAGAAAGTGAAAGAGTTCTGTTTTGTTTTCATCCACTCTCAGAAAGCCTTTCCAATTGGTAGGTATCTTGTTTTTCCAAAAGTGTCCAGCTGAAATTCCAAAAACATGTGAGTGCATTAGTTCTCGTGATTGAGGAAATGGGAAACCCCTTCGCAGAGGACAGCAACGACCTTTTGAAGCTGGACTCAAGAGAATTAGCAGACCAAGCTGTTGTTGATGCTGTTCGGGTTGCAGAGAGGATGGGCCAAGAGCAGTACAAACTCTTTGTTGCAGAGAGGATGCAGGGCACGAAACCCATCATTGCCCCTTTAAAGAGGAACAAGCTCCCTCTTTTTAAAACGGCTCCAATAAGAGGACAGTCCAAGACTAAACTCGCTGAAAAATCACTGAGAAATGACTGTGCACTGTTTTCCAGACTCTACATCGCCTGTCAGACCCGTGATGGGAACCTAGAAAACTTCTTTAAACACGAAAATCAGGCCTACCCTCCATCACTCTCCCTTCATGGTGGACTACGCTTGGGAAACAAGGCTGATCTGTTGAGTGGCCTAGAAAACAGCATAAGCAGTGCTTCACGAAACAGTGCCCCAGACAGTGAGGTCCAAATACTAGATGGGTCAGCAGTCATCAACATGCTGAAACCAGGTGTAGCTAAAACCTTCATTGACTTTTCCAGCAAGATTTTCTTACCTTATATCAAAGAGAAACTTGAAAGGGCCAGCAGAGTGGATGTTGTATGGGACTGCTATGAAGTTAACAGCTTAAAGTCCCAGACAAGACAGAAGCGGGGAAAGGGGACAAGAACAAGAGTGGATGGAAAAAACAAGATACCTACCAATTGGAAAGGCTTCCTGAGAGTGGATGAAAACAAAACAGAACTCTTTCACTTTCTGGCCAGGAACCTTGTGGAAATTTCGACCACCAAACAAGTTGTTTCCACTTGCGGACCCAATGTTCTATCATCTCACCCACAAGAAACAGATCAGATTGCCCCTTGCACGCATGAAGAGGCAGATACAAGGATGCTACTCCATGCGGCAGATGCTGCAAGAAAAGGATTCAAAAAGATCACCCTGCGCACTGTGGACACAGATGTTGTGGTCCTAGCCATTGCACATGTGTCAGAGCTGGACATTGAGGAGCTGTGGGTGGCATTTGGGACTGGCAAGAACTTCAGATACATCCCTGCCCATGAGATTGCCAAGTCTCTGGGTCCTGACAAATCCAAGGCCCTTCCTGTGTTCCATACATTCACTGGCTGTGACACAGTATCAGCATTTGCAACCAGGGGCAAGAAGACAGCATGGGATACCTGGAATGCCTATGACATGGCAACAGAGGCCTTCATGGCTCTGTCAAAGGCTCCAAAAAGCATTCCAGAGGAGGTAATTTCCATTGTGGAGCGCTTCACAATTCTCCTCTACTTTCGTACCAGCAGCCAAGTCAACATTGATCAAGCTCGTCTTGAGTTGTTCACAAAGAAAGGAAGAGGAATGGAGCAAATCCCCCCAACTAAGGAGGCACTGGTGCAGCACCTCAAAAGAGCAGTGTACCAAGGAGGACACTGTTGGGGACAAGCACTTGAGGTGGCACCAAATATGCCATCTCCAGCAGACTGGGGTTGGATGGACCCAAGCCATTGGAGACCATTGTGGTCAACTCTTCCACAGGCAAGCCAGTCCATCCTTGAACTTGTGAGTTGTGGCTGCAAGAAAGGCTGCCGGGGGCATTGCAAATGCAAAAAAGCCTCCTTAAAATGCACAGCACTGTGTCAATGTGGAGGAGACTGTGAAGGAGACAGTGAAGAATAGGTTCAACAGCAACAACAATAAATCAAACAAATGTTTTTCTGAAATTAATTTTTTGAAGTAAATCTTTGTGTTTGAGACATTCTTTTCAAGCTAAGTTGTTAAGGTCATATTAAATATTGTCCTACTCTTTACAGTATTGTCAGGGTTAATGAACAAAATAATTATGTTTTAGAACATAGGTTCCCAGATACTGTGATTTCCTTCTCACGTCACTGAATTCATCATTAACTATTCACCTGAACAGTTTATGATGTTGTATATGGTATCATTGTAATCCTTGACCATCAAAACATAGGGGTAGACATCACCTTTTCTGTGTTATCATGTTTGGTTCAGGAGATATGATGCAAAATACACAATTCGGTTATGGCGGAAAGTAAAATGGCCACCATGGCCGCCACGGGGCGTTTTTGCGATGGCTCCATGTCTGAAAATGTTCGGGGCCCCAAACTGTACACGTGTACCAAGTTTCATGCTTTTATGAAAAAGTGAACATATCACCTCAAATTTGGCACATATCACCTGGACTACTTATCTTATCTTAGAAGTGACTGATTTATTGATTAATTTGACTTTATTGAATTAATTTGTTATATATGTTGACGATGGAGGGAATCATGAGCTGTGGAATCTAGAAAGTGAAGAAAAACCTTCTGGAAAAGATTGTATTTGTGGTGGAGACGACCTGGGCACGGGGGGAGGAGAATAGAGGGGAGCGTTAAGAGGATGGAGAGGTAGGGAGGAGGGGGGGTCATCCATGTGTAAATTATCCCATCCGACGTGCACTTCTCCTCCGCCCACACACACCGGCACTCTGGACGAACGAGAGAGAGAGAGAGAGAGAGAGAGACAGAGAGAGAGAGAGAGAGAGAGAGAGAGAGAGAGAGAGAGAGAGAGAGAGAGAGAGAGAGAGAGAGAGAGAGAGAGAGAGAGAGAGGGACAGAGAGTCAAAGGCTCTGACTGGTCACAAAGACCTGCTGCTCTCCAGGGGGTCCACACACACACCTGTTGTCACTGGAGGACTTTGATTCAAAACTTTAACTCTTACCTGACCTGTCTCTGTACTGTCTACCCCCTACCTGCTCCTTAATGACCTGTCTCTGTACTGTCTAACCCCTACCTGCTCCTTAATGACCTGTCTCTGTACTGTCTAACCCCTACCTGCTCCTTAATGACCTGTCTCTGTACTGTCTAACCCCTACCTGCTCCTTAATTACATGTCTCTGTACTGTATAACCCCTACCTGCTCCTTAATGACCTGTCTCTGTACTGTCTAACCCCTACCTGCTCCTTAATGACCTGTCTCTGTGTCATGACCCAGCTCAAAAGAAGGACAAAATGTGGAGACCACACATAACTCTTTAAAGTAAAATACATTTATTGAAAGAATCTAAATTAAGTCTGCAGTCAGTTCATCAGTAGTGTGTGTAGTGTGTGGATGTGTGAACATGTACAGGTGTAAGGAAACAAGAATACACCACTCAAAGTCCAAACAAACCATGTAACCCAGAGAGAGAGACTGGCTGTTCAGGCACCTATATATATATGGTCTTGGTCTTAAGGCCTAGGAGCCATCACACCCCCCTCCTTAAGAGTGAGTTCCCACCTCAGACCTATTTTCTTTGCCCTTTATATGACATATGTCCAAATGATAGGGTTGCAAAAACAAGGCCCAACGCATCATCCTTTGATTTGGATTTTGAAATGAATGCAAAAAGGTTAACTGGTTATGGTCAGTATATACCACCAACGTAGAACCTGACCAAACAAACATCAAAATGTTGAAGGACCAAAATAAGAGCAAGTGCTTCTTTTTCCATGACTGAGTAATGCCTTTGGTAAACTTTGAACTTCTTAGAGAAGTAGCTAACTGATCTTTCAACCCCCTTTTCATCCGTCTGTAACAAAACCGCCCCAGCCCTCATATCACTTGCATCAACTTTCAACTGAAATGGCAGGTCCAGCTGGGGAGCCGCAAGCACAGGAGCTGAAGACAACAGACTCTTCACTTGGTCAAATGCCTGCTGATAAATTGGAGACCAAACATATTTAACATTAGCCTTCAACAACTCAGTCAGTGGGGCCACTACAGAAGCAACATTGGCACAAAACCCACGGGAATAGCCAGCCATCCCCAAGAAACACAACAACTCCGGCTTAGTGGATGATAAATCACCACATCATCCAAATAAACTGCACAATCCTCCAACCCACGCACACAACTTTTTTCATTACCCTCTGAAATGTGGCTGGGGTATTTTTCAGCCCAAATGGCATGACTGTGTAAGAGTATAGACCTGATGGTGTCACAACAGCACACATTTCTCTGGCTCTTTTAGAAAGTGGAACCTGCCAGTAACCCTTAAGAAGATCAAACTTACTGACATATTTGGTCACCCCCACCTGATCAACACAATCTTTCATCCTCGGGAGAGGAAAGCAATCGGGCTTTGTCACTGCATTAACCTTTAAAAGATCTGCGCAGGGCCTATATGTGGAATCAGTTTTACTAACCAATAGACAGGGAGAAGCCCAACTAGATGAAAATGGTTCAGCAATACCATTTTCCAACATGTATGACACTTCTGAGTCTAGTATTTTCCGCTTTTCGGGAGAACCCGATAGAACCGCTGAGTGATGGGCTTAGCATCCCCCACATCAACATCATGTTCTATTAGTGCAAGTAGGAGTATCTGAAAACAGACATGGGTAACCTTGAATAACGTCTACCAGCTGTTTACATCTATGTTCATCCAAATGTCCTAGTCGTGTATTCAACTTTGCTAGAGTTTCTTTAAGTTATGGTTGCAAAACTCCTCCACCAGACATTTCCTCCTTTTCCTCAAATGCTGACATGGAATTCCATGTCAGAGCGGGATAACCTTGGGCAGCATCACCCGAAGGTGCACGCACGTAATAAGGTTTGAGCAAATTAACATGACAGATTTTAATCAACATTTTTTTATTTGGCATTTGGATCAGATCATATTGTTCTGAAACCAGACGGATTACATTGCATGGACTAAAGCATTTCACCTGAAAAGGGGAGTCAACAAGCGGCAATAAAACCAAAACCTGGTCACCAGCACTAAATTCCCATCGCTCTACTCTGCGGTCGAACAATCTTTTAATTTTTCCGTGAGAGACTTGTAAGTTTTGTTTTGCCATTTCCCCAGCCTTATAGAGTCTTTGCCTCAAACCATTAACATAAGTAATCAAGTTCTGTGCAGGGTCAGTCGACATCCACTGATCATGTACAACAGACAAGGGACCACGGACAGTCCGCGCAAAAACACGTTAATTAGGACTAAATCCTGTACTTTTTTGGACAAATCTAGCGGCCAACAAGAGCCACAGTAAACCCTCCTCCCAATCTGCCTTCAACTTGGTGCCGTAAGCACGCAGCAACGATTTTGTTTATGAAATGTTGATGAAAGCGCTCAAGTGCAACTTGGCTCTGTGGATGGTATGCTGAGGCCTTGTTATGCTTCGCCTGAAGTTGTTGGAGGACTTGCGCAAACAACAGGGATGTAAAATTTGACCCTTGATCACTCTGTAATATTTTGGGAATCCCAAACACAGAACTGGGTTATGGGCTTGACTACAGATTTTGCAGTGAGTGTATGCAGTGGATAAGCAGCCGTATATCAGTTGACTGACACATTACAGTTAACAAGTAAGAGCAACCTGACTTGGACCGGGGAAGAGGTCTGAACACAGTCAAGAATCACCTGCTCCTTAATGACCTGTCTCTGTACTGTCTAACCCCTACCTGCTCCTTAATGACCTGTCTCTGTACTGTCTAACCCCTACCTGCTCCTTAATGACCTGTCTCTGTACTGTCTAACCCCTACCTGCTCCTTAATGACCTGTCTCTGTACTGTCTAACCCCTACCTGCTCCTCAACGATCTGTCTCTATATTGTACTTAAATATTGATTTCTGAGTACAGTATTTTTTATTCATCCATTAATTTATTGGTGGATTCATTTTCTGTGTTTTTGTGTAGTTCTTGGAGCATCAAGCTGTTTAGTGTGTGTATATGTGTGTGTGTGTGTGTGTGTGTGTGTGTGTGTGAATTTATGTATGTGTGTTTGTGTGTGTATGTATGAGTGTGTATGTATGTATGTATGTATGTATGTATGTATGTATGTATGTATGTATGTATGTATGTATGTATGTATGTATGTGTGTATGTATGAGTGTGTATGTATGTATGTGTTTGTGTATGTGTGTTTGTGTGTGTATGTATGCTTGTGTGTGTTTGTGTGTGTATGTGTTTGTATGTGTGTGTGTGTGTCCCTCTGTCTGTTCTAATGTTCTAAATGCTCTTGAAACGTCTGTCACTTTGAAATGGAAATCAGCGGAGATCAGACTCTCATACACAGATAAATATCCATATCATTATCACACGCACACACCCACACACATACACACACACATACACACACACATACACACACATACATGCACGCATGCACATGTGCTCGCACACATGCACACACACACACACACACACACACACACACACACACAAACACCCCTCTGTTAAGTTCAGGTGAGACTGCACAGGATAGCAGATATCTGATGAAGGTAATTCATGTCTCTAACGGAGTCACTGGCTGACGGCTTGTGTTGCGCTCGTTTGGCCTCGGCCAATCGCAGCACAGAGAGCCAGCTTACCACCGCCACTCACCTGGACACCTGCCAGCTCCTGGGGGGGGCATTTAGCCGCTGGAGACGTTGCGCTGAAACATGTCTGTTTAGTTGTTGCCATGACAACCAGACAGCACCTGTCAAAACAACATCTGGCTTCATGGAAACCAAGATGAAAACATGAAGATGAAAACATGAAGATGTTAATCAACCTCAACATTGTCATCAGTTAACGATGACTTGACTGGCGACGGTCTGTTACCACGGCACCGCACTGTCCTGGTGGTCACCATAGCAACGGCCTGGTGCATCCATCCAAAGAGGACGGACACATGTGGCCTTGACCAGCAGCCAGAAGGGTGTGTGTGTGTGTGTCTGTGTGTCTGTGGTAAGTGTGTGTGCATTTATGGTATGTGTGTGTGTGTGTGTGTACACACAGATGGTAGGAAACTTCTGCCGTTGTTAAACCACACGGTAACACTTTACAATAAGGTACGCAAAACGTGGGTAGTTACTGAGGAACGAATGAGTAACGAATGATGAACAACCAGGCCCTAACTGGGGCCCTAACTGGGGCCCTAACCGGGGCCCTAATGGGGCCCTAAGTGACAGTTACTCAGTAACTACTGAGGAGTTACTGGTAAACAGACTAGGGGACTACTGTATTCGTTACTGAGTAACTGTCACTTAGGGCCCCAGTTAGGGCCCTGGTTAGGGCCCCAGTTAGGGCCCCGGTTAGGGCCCTGGTCGTTCATCATTCGTTACTCATTCGTTCCTCAGTAACTACCCACGTTTTGCGTACCTTATTGTAAAGTGTTACCAACCACACATTGACAAAACAGCAAAAAATAGCCGATGCCACCCCCCCCCCCCCCCCCTCTCTCTCTCTCTCTCTCTCTCACACACACTCTCTCTCTGTTAGGACATTCTGTTCTGTCCTGACAAACACTATATGTACTTCTCCGTTGTTAATAAAGTTTCTCACTCCTTTGTCATCAGGTCAGAGGTGTCTTCTCTACGGCCGTAGCCACGACAGTCACGGAGGCTGCCAGTAATGGTTGCTAAGCAACAATCACAACATCTCCAACAACAATAACAGCTAATAAGCAGTCATTGGATAGAGTGACAGGTGTAGAGATGAATCGCTAATCTCTGATTGGTTAAGGTGCAGCAGCTGTCCCCAGAGAGAGAGAGAGAGGGAGAGGGGGAGGGAGGAAGAGAGAGAGAGGGGCACAGAGAGAGAGAGAGAGAGAGTGAGAGGGCCTGAGGATGCATTTGACTAAAGTGAAGCAGCTAAAACATTCCTCTCCACTTCAAGTTTCAGCTAGAGGGTTAATTGACTAATTAATCTCTTTATCATCGTGTTCAGTTTCAAGAGGAGTTCAAGGGTGGTGGATTTAATAAAATATTTCTCCACCCAAATTCATGGCAGGCTAACGTGATGTGTGGTGGAGACGTTTCCCCCAGATGAGACCAGATATTGGCTCTTTAATCAGAGCAGAGACAGAACACCATCGCAGCTCCTGTCCGACACGCCCTGGCGATATTAATATTAATAATAATAGTAGTCGCTGTGTGATGTATCCTGCATGGAAGAGACGGCGCTCCGACATGAGGAAGATAAAGTCCTTCGGGCTTTAAAAGAATATTAAATGATTTGAGGGATGAATGGAAGGCGGGACGTCTGTACATCACCGTGGCAATGGCTAGCTAGCACGCTAATAGAGCGTAACAGTGACCGCCCCTTTTTAACAGCTCCGGTGCCGGAAGTAAATTTCCCATGCATTTATCTCGTCCACTTTTCGTATAATCCTTATAAAAAGAGTATTAAGACTTGAACCAAGCCAATCGTTCGTTATGGTAGTCGTGACCATATTATGTTTGATTCGGGATGAGTAGTTCCTCACTCGGTCAACAAAATAAAGTACCTTTGGCTTTTCTTCCGTTTTCCAAATTCTTTTTATGCCCGAATCAAACATAATATGGTCACGACTACCACAACGAACGATCGGCTTGGTTAAAGGCTTAATACTCTTTTTATAAGGATTATACGAAAAGTGGACGAGATAAATGCATGGGAAATTTACTTCCGGCACCGGAGCTGTTAAAAGGGGGCGGTCACTGTTACGCTCTATGCCCACAGTCTACCTGTAGGCATGATAACCCCTAATCCCTACCTGCTCCTGAATGACACACACACACACACACACACACACACACACACACACACACACACACACATACACACACACACACACATACACACACACACACATACACACACACACTGTCAGGGGTATTGGCTGTATGAGGACCGAATTGAGATCAGAGGGCGGATCCGTCTTTAAAAGAGGAAGGCTCCGGTTGTCATGGCAGCAGGAGCCGTATTATCATTGCGGTGATAAAACACCGCCACTTTGACCCACTCGGAGGGAAATGAGTTTCCTCCAGAGAGCCGGATCATTCCAGCAGACGTCTCAGGACGACGAGGATGTGTTGTATGTGGTCATCTTCTATCCGACTCGGTCGTCCCCAGAGGCACCACGGTCCAACGGATGATCATTTCACTTGTTGCCCAGATAGCGCTACCGTCGTCACACCTGGCTAGCAACACACCTGGCTAGCAACACACACTGTAAACCCGAATAAGTTCCCAGAACTCAAAAAGATTAAGGCAATCGATTGCCTTAATTGTTTTAAGTTGACTAACTTAAAAGTCCAAATTTTCCTGAACTTAAAAGGTTAGATGACTTGCCACTTGTATCTTTTGATAACAGTTAAATTAAAGTGCTCATTTAGCTCAACTCAAATATTTGCAGTTAATATGACTTACAATTTTCAGTTAAGGCGACTCAATTATCTTCAGTTAATATGCCTAAACATTTTCAGTTAAGGCGACTCAATTATCTTCAGTTAATATAATTAAAATTAATTATTCATTCATTCCCATGTTCGGGAACGAAATTTGTCCTCTGCATTTAACCCATCCTACTGTACGTAGGAGCAGTGGGCTGCTATGATCAGCGCCCGGGGAGCAAGTTGGGGTTCAGGGTTCAGTGTCTTGCTCAAGGACACTTCGACACGCAGACAGTTTGGAAGCGGGGATCAAGGGGATCGAACCGCCGGCCCTACGGTTAGTGGACGACCCCGCTCTGTCCACCCGCTCTACCTACTGAGCTACTGCCGCCCCCCTGCCTAAACATTTTCAGTTAAGGCGACTCAATAATCTTCAGTCAATATGACTTACAAGTTTCCAGTTTACAATCAACTGGAATAAGTTCACAGAACTTTAAAAAATAAGTTCACAACCACACCATTTTCATGTTAACTTAACTCAGTTTATTACTTTATCAACTTAATACTTGTAATACTTAATACAGTATTTTCTTGCCTGCTCCCTTCTGACCCTACCATCCGAATGTCGCAGCAGAAATCGAGACTCATCAGACCAGGCAACGTTTTTCCAATCTTCGATTGTCCAATTTTGGTGAGCCTGTGCGAATTGTAGCCTCAGTTTCCTGTTCTTAGCTGACAGGAGTGGCACCCGGTGTGGTCTTCTGCTGCTGTAGCCCATCCGCCTCAAGGTTCGACGTGTTGTGCGTTCAGAGATGCTCTTCTGCATACTTCTGTTGTAACGAGTGGTTATTTGAGTTACAGTTTCCTTTCTATCAGCTCGAACCAGTCTGGCCATTCTCCTCTGACCTCTAGCATCAACAAGGCATTTGCGCCCACAGAACTGCCGCTCACTGGATATTTTCTCTTTTTCGGACCATTCTCTCTAAACCCTAGAGATGGTTGTGCGTGAAAATCCCAGTAGATCAGCAGTCTCTGAAATACTCAGACCAGCCCGTCTGGCACCAACAACCATGCCACGTTCAAAGTCACTTAAATCACCTTTCTTCCCCATTCTGATGCTCGGTTTGAACTGCAGCAGATCGTCCTGACCATGTCTACATGCCTAAATGCATTGAGTTGCTGCCATGTGATTGGCTGATTAGAAATTTGCGTTAACGAGCAGTTGGACAGGTGTACCTAATAAAGTGGCCGGTGAGTGTATATCTATGTGCTTCGTAAAACTAGCCTCAGAGAAATTCACCTCAGACCATGTGCCCCAACCCCATTTACAAAGAGAATAGTGTTTTAAAGTTATAGGCTACTTAAACAAAACACAAAACAGTTCAATTAAATGAGCAGTTAAAATTACACAAAAGGGAAGAATATGTTATTACTTATTCATCTTAAGTTATACTTAAATATTGTTTTTAAGTTGTACTTACACAAAACACAAAACAGTTCAATTTAATCAAAAAATATTAGTTTAAATAACTCAAAAGTAAGAAGAAGTTACACCAACTTGACATAATTAAGTTAGTACAACTTTTTCTAAAACTTTGAGTATGCACTACTTAATATATTTCATTACTTTGGACATTCGGGTTTACAGTGCACCTGTCCATCAACACACCTGGCTAGCAACACACCTGTCCAGCAACACACCTGGCTAGCAACACACCTGTCCAGCAACACACCTGGCTAGCAACACACCTGTCTAGCAACACACCTGGCTAGCAACACACCTGTCCAGCAACACACCTGTCTAGCAACACACCTGTCTAGCAACACACCTGGCTAGCAACACACCTGTCTAGCAACACACCTGTCTAGCAACACACCTGTCCAGCAACACACCTGCCCCTGCAATACAGCTGTACAGTCCACACCTGTCCAGCAACACACCTGGCTGTCCAGATACAACTGGCTAGCAACACACCTGTCCAGCAACACACCTGGCTAGCAACACACCTGTCCAGCAACACACCTGTCTAGCAACACACCTGTCCAGCAACACACCTGTCCAGCAACACACCTGTCTAGCAACACACCTGTCTAGCAACACACCTGTCCAGCAACACACCTGTCTAGCAACACACCTGTCTAGCAACACACCTGTCCAGCAACACACCTGCCCCTGCAATACAGCTGTACAGTCCACACCTGTCCAGCAACACACCTGGCTGTCCAGATACAACTGGCTAGCAACACGCCTGTACAGCCACACCTGTCCAACCCACACCTGTCCAACTGCAGTAGTACTAATTAACCACACCCATTCTGTCCAATGTATTATAGTGGTATTAATTGGCCACACTCAGTCGGTGCACTATGTAGTCATTTAGCAGACACCACAGTGAATTCAGATGCATGTATAATGCAAGAGCAGGTAGGGGTTAGACAGTACAGAGACAGGTCATTAAGGAGCAGGTAGGGGTTAGACAGTACAGAGACAGGTCATTAAGGAGCAGGTAGGGGTTAGGCAGTACAGAGACAGGTCATTAAGGAGCAGGTAGGGGTTAGACAGTACAGAGACAGGTCATTAAGGAGCAGGTAGGGGTTAGGCAGTACAGAGACAGGTCATTAAGGAGCAGGTAGGGGTTAGACAGTACAGAGACAGGTCATTAAGGAGCAGGTAGGGGTTAGACAGTACAGAGACAGGTCATTAAGGAGCAGGTAGGGGTTAGAGAGCATCTTGCTCTAAGATGCCTACAAGTTGACTGTGGACATTGGGGATCGAACCCAGAACCTTTCAGCTGGGAGTGGACCACCCTAACCACTGTCCTGTCTCCTGTGCTAAGAGGAGGACAGGAGGACGAATGTTCCTGACATAGTTGCACCATTACTTACCTGGGTTAGGGTAAACTAAGTTTCAAACACAGCTTTGGTCTCTTCTCAGAAGTCTTACCAGACCGGTTCATCGGAGACGTTTGAAGACCGAGTCACATTCACTCACAGTCCACGACGAGACCGAGACCATCAAAAATTGGTGATGAGACCTCAAGTACTACAGCCCTGCGTCACAGTGGAGGAAAGGTCCGCCCCCCCCTCCAGAGTCTGACAGGGTAAACCAGCGTGAGCCCTCACAGCCTGGCTCACAACGCCAGCTCCGACCGGCTGTCCAAACACTGCATCATCACCACCGTGTTGAGCAACAGGACCGCTTGTTAGCGTGGAAGCTCACAGTCTCCCCTGGAAACACACATAACAACACACTGATATCGACATGTGGGTTATTATTAATCAATTGTATTATTATTATTATTATTATTATTATTATTATTATTATTGTTATTATTATTATTATTATTATTATTATTATTATTATTATTGTTATTATTATTACTACAAACACACACACAGGGACATCCAGAGACACACACACACACACACACACACACTAAACAAGCCTAAACTAAGCATGACCAGCAGACAAATGAGGTGAGGAGTGTGTGTGTGTGTGTGTGTGTTTGTGTGTGTGTGTGTGTGTGTGTGTGTGTGTGTGTGTGTAGTGTGTAGTCTGATTGCTTTTACATGTGACAAACAACTCATATTTTAACTTAAATATACATACATTCTAACTTTATTTATTATAAATTTAAAAATAGCTATAAAGTGTAACTTTATCTAATTATCTCTAACTTTTTATATTATAAATGTGTTCATAATAAGGCGCTAGTTATTATGTTAAGTTATCGAATATATAAATTAGTTTGTTAGGGTTTATCAGGTTGTCATGGCAATGATGAAAGAGGAACAGGAAACAGTGTGTAATTGAGCCGGAAATGACAGGAGCACAGGAGTTTGATAAGCTAGCAGTTAGTGTCCTCCGTGAAATGATCAGGGCTAATTAATCGTAAACAAACGCAGTTCCCGAAAGTGAAGCACCGAGGAAGTTTAATGGGTGTGTGGTCTGCCCAGGAGCATCTGCTCTGCCAGATAGCAGCTCACACAAACACACACAAACACACACGCTGACTCCATCATGAGATGCTATCTTGTGTTGGCCAGAGACATACAGGGACATACAGGGACATACAGGGACAGACATACAGGGACAGACATACAGGGACAGACATACAGGGACAGACAGAGACATACAGAGACAGACAGACAGACAGACAGACAGTATTGTATGGATTCTTTTTATTGCAAGTTATTTTACGTCATCTTATCACATGCACAGCATAGAAACACACACACACACTAAACAAGTCTAAACTTAACATGACCAGCAGACAAATGATGCGGTGAGGAGGAGTGGGAGGAAGTGGTCTTCAGCAGGCCGGAGTAGGAGGGAGAGGAAGAATAGGAGGAGGACGAGGAAGAGGAAGAATAGGAGGAGGAGGAGGAGGAGGAGGAGGAGGAGGAGGAGGAGGAGGAGGAGGAGGAGGAGGAGGAGGACACGTGACCAAGCCCAGAGCAAACAGAACCAGCAGCCAGTTAAACTTTACAGCAGAAAGCTGTTAGTGTTACCGGCCGCTCCGCTGAGTCAACAGATGAGATTAACGACGCATGGCCGTCAACATGGCCAGCAGAGGCTCGGTGGCACGGCCAGTGGGGGGCCGGTGGGTCGGGGGGCCGGTCATTATCTTTATGGTTCACACTCTCTAATGGATGTTTCCAGAGCACTTAGGCCAAAAACCCCGTCGTGGTGCCTTCATGTTTTAGGGCAGAGCTGGATGTGGCAGGTGGTGTTTGGACGTTTGTGAGTTTATAAGTATTATAAAAGTGACACAGTAACTGGTTTATATTTATTATAAATCTCAGACTTTATTCAAGTGTATGACTTGAACATTTCAACACATAAGATGGCTTTACCTCTTACGGTTTTTCTCAATTGCTAAAACACAATTTCTGAAACCTTGCTCCATTTTCTGAAAACATTAAACACAAAACCTCAGCTTCAAGCACTATTTACAAAACCTCTGACTCCTCGTGCAAAATGAAACTTTCGCCTCAAAACAGATTTACCTGTGCTCAAAACCAAACACTGCTCTCAAACCATAAACAAAGCGATCAAAATTATATACACTATCAAGCAGTCAGTAAACAATACACCAAAAAATACAAAACACGTTGTTCAAAACATAGTTCTCAGGGAGAAGTACATTTTTCATCTCAAAACAAATTTCATATATTTCCGTCATTGTCTTTTGATAATAAAATAGTTTTTTTATAGTGCTTTTCTAAGTACTCAAAGACGCTTTACACCAGACAAAAACAAAATAAAAAAAATTAAAATGGGTAGGGAGAGTGTATCGGAGTTGATGAATGAAAACATGTTCTATCATAGTAGCTCCAAATTGATCAGTCCATGGACAAGAACATGGTCAATGACTGTTGCTCGAATTTCATCAGATATTTCCACTCTTTGTCTTCCTCTTTCTCTTCCTCTTTGTCCTCCTCTTCCTCTTTCTTGCCCTCCTCCTCTTCCTCTTCGTCCACCTCGCATACGCACTTGTCCTCGTCCTCGTCCTCTCACATTACAGTTTTTCTCAATTGCTAAAACACAATTTCTGAAACCTTGCTCCATTTTCTGAAAACATTAAACACAAAACCTCAGCTTCAAGCACTATTTACAAAACCTCTGACTCCTCGTGCAAAATTAAACTTTCGCCTCAAAACAGATTTACCTGTGCTCAAAACCAAACACTGCTCTCAAACCATAAACAAAGCGATCAAAATGATATACACTATCAAGCAGTCAGTAAACAATACACCAAGAAATACAAAACACGTTGTTCAAAACATATTAGGGAGAAGTACATTTTTCATCTCAAAACAAATTTCATATATTTCCGTCATTGTCTTTTGATAATAAAATAGTTTTTTTATAGTGCTTTTCTAAGTACTCAAAGACGCTTTACACCAAAACAAAATAAAAAAAATTAAAATGGGTAGGGAGAGTGTATCGGAGTTGATGAATGAAAACATGTTCTATCATAGTAGCTCCAAATTGATCAGTCCATGGACAAGAACATGGTCAATGACTGTTGCTCGAATTTCATCAGATATTTCCACTCTTTGTCTTCCTCTTCCTCTTCCTCTTTGTCCTCCTCTTCCTCTTTCTTGCCCTCCTCCTCTTCCTCCTCCTCGTCCACCTCGCATACGCACTTGTCCTCGTCCTCGTCCTCTCACATTATTTCTTCCATCCATTCTTAGACTTTCTCCGTCCAATCTTCAACAACCTGTTTGCTCTCTGAACTGGCTTATATTGGTTGTGTCACATGATTTGAAACAAGTGAAATCAATTTTGATTGGTTGTGTTTAATCAATGACATGTCTTCTCTATTTGTATTTGATTGTTGCCACTTGTGTTTACCAGTATGGATGACATGTGCATTAGAGTGCAGAATGTGTTTTGAGAATGAGAATGTGTTTAGAGTTCTGCTGAAAAGTCTAAGTGAGATCTGCAAATTGTGTTTTACCATGAGAAATGGTTTAAGGTATTGACAACAGACTGCACAATTAGCTAAATGAGTTCAGGCAACTGCAAACTTTGTTCAGCCAATGGGTTTTAGTGTTTTAGCAATTGAGAAAAACTGTAATAATGTTAATGATATTGTAAAGGATGTATTATTATTGTTATGTGTACAGGCTCTGGATCTCTGTCTGAGTTTTGAAACCAAATGACATGTTTCACCTGTCAATCATGCACTGGGTGTCATGGCAACGCCTTGTTCAGATCTCAGTGTCTGCTGTTTTCATTTTGGTATTTCTAGTTTAATTTGATTTATTATTATTTACACAGAAAATCACAAAGTCTCTCCTCAAACAAACCGACAAAACATGATGTTTACTTATTTCACATCAAGTTTTTTTTTTTAGTTTTAGTTTTCCGATTTTCATCCAAAGTGACTTGGGTGAAGAGAGAGAGAGAGAGAGAGAGAGAGAGAGAGAGAGAGAGAGAGAGAGAGGGGATATGAGAGAGTAAGAGGAGAGAGGAGAGAGGAGAGGACATGAGAGAGAATGATATGCCTCCCCCCCAGCTCTCCCCTCCAAGATGCTGACAAAGAACGACAGGTCATTGTGACTCAGACACACACACACACACACACACACACACACACACACACACACACACACACACACACACACACACACACACACACACACACACACACACACACACACACACACAGGATGCAAGACAATATGACAGAGACAGACACAACCTGTTGACTGCTACAAGACTGTAGTCCTCTAACAGCATCAGTCCTTTTTAATCAAATTACTGAATTATTTCTGGAATCAAATTCTCCCAATTTGTGAGAGAAACCATAAAGGTTAGGGTTACACACACACACACACACACACATACACACACACACACGTGCATACACACAGTCGCTATGTGCCATCAGGCAGGGAGACTGATCCAGTGTGACATCACAGGGAGCTGAAACATGGTGCGGCTCCCTCCTCTCCACAGGTCCTCAACGTCACCAAGGTGATAAAAGTCAGCCAGGTGAGGTGAGGGGCGTAGCAGCAGTTAGCGACGCATCGGCATATTTATCACGTGGAGGGAAAGCGTTCAACGAGGTCGCCGCTAATGAGATAGAAATGTGTTTTTAACGGAAGCTGTGGGTGAAGTCTTCAGCATCCTGTCTCCATGGAGATAAATAATCACACGAAGACATGAATAGAAAGCGGTTCGTTTAGTTGGGTACAGCCAGAGAGAGAGAGAGAGAGAGAGAGAGAGAGAGACAGAGACATAGACAGAGAGAGAGAGAGAGAGAGAGAGAGAGAGACAGAGACAGAGACAGAGACAGAGAGAGAGAGAGAGAGAGAGAGAGAGAGAGAGAGAGAGAGAGAGAGAGAGAGACAGAGACAGAGACAGAGACAGAGAGAGAGAGAGAGAGAGAGAGACAGAGACAGAGAGACAGAGAGACAGAGAGACAGAGACAGAGAGACAGAGAGATGTTTTCTGATGTTGTTGTTGAATGGAAGTCAGACTTGGATCATTTCCATAGATCTGAAACTTGGTCTGTCTGCGCGCAGCAATGACTCACGTTGAATAAAGTCGATAGCTGTACTTTTCTCCTTTGTTAGACACACCGCTTTTTCTGCTCTAAGCTGAATTACCCCTCCGGTATGATTACAACCTTATCTTCATCGTATCATCCACCATCTACAGAAAACAGGAAAGTCATTTATTCAGGTCACGGCTCACGGTGCACCACTGCAACACTCTGCAGGCTGCGCGACCGGAGTGCTGCAAACCGTCTGCACAGGACTCCCCCTCACCAGGGGCGATGAATCAACGGCGCTGTGCAGAGAAATGCCCTCAGAAACATGCTCAGAAACATGCTCAGAAACATGCTTAGACACATATTTAGAAACATGCTCAGAAACATGCTCAGAAACATGCTTAGACACATATTTAGAAACATGCTCAGAAACATGCTTAGACACATATTTAGAAACATGCTCAGAAACATGCTTAGACACGTATTTAGAAACATGTGTATGATATGTGTATGGTATAAAAAAGCTGTGCGGTGAGAATATGTGTATTTGTATGCACCCGAGAGACCGCAGTGTTGTACACCCCTTGATAGGGGGCGACACTGTGAGCGAAAGGCAGAAAGTTTTGCAGTGATTACGGCTTTTCTAAAGTTTTTTTTTTTTTTTTTTTCTAAAGACTTATTTTTAGGCTACTTTCCGTTCGTATTAAAAATGAATGAAACACACACTCGGGATTCTGAATGAGCAATCAGTGTATTGAGAAATCCAGGTCATCCGGGTTACGGGCATTTCTAGGACATGTTTGGTCGTTCACGTGCGCACCACCTCAAGACAGGTGTGTATGAGTCTCTGCATACAGATTTCCAACTTTCTCACTGAGCGTTCGTTTGCGCCGACGCCTCCGCAGTGTTGTGTGCAGTATTCACCCGACCGACTCAAACGTCACCGTGAGAACACATAGGACTCCCGCTGCGCTGCGCTCGGTCCCACTGATGAAAACTACGAACAGAAAGAACGACTGACCTTGTGTTGTGATTGGCTGCTCAGAATATGGATTGAAAGTTGTGATTGTTCCCAGCCTCACCTGTAAACCCCTTTGGATTAAACCCATGTAATATGTCAACTGCATTCATGAGATTGTTGTGATGTGTGATGCACTGATTCATGTGCACTAAATGAAAAACAAGCCCTGCATTCTGATTGGTCCAGCTACCCGGCGGTATCTGGTGGTGGTTTTGGGAGGCGAGGTCGTGCGGCTCCGAGACGTACGGCTGCTCTGATGCTGATTGGTGACTTTGATTGTTTCACAGGGAAGCGAACCGTGAGAGAGGAGAGAGGCGAGAGGAGAGAGGAGAGAGAGAGGAGAGTCAAGAAAGAAGAGAGGAGAGAGGCATGAGGAGAGAGGTGAGAGGAAAGATGAGAGAGGAGAGAGAAGAGAGGAGAGTCGAGAGAGGAGAGAGGAGAGAGGAGAAATGAGAGAGGAGAGAGGAGAGAGGAGAGAGGTGAGAGGAAAGATGAGAGAGGAGAGAGAAGAGAGGAGAGAGGAGAGAGGAGAGAGGAGAGAGAAGAGAGGAGAGAGGAGAGAAAGGAGAGATTCCACTTTAAATGTATGGACTGTCTGGGGAGCAGGTCCCCTACAAAGGCATAATACACAGACAGAACAGGGGAGGGCGGGGAGAGAGGGGGAGGAGAGAGAGTGAGGATGAGAGAGGGAGAAAGAGGTGGGGTGAGAGAGAGAGAGAGAGAGAGAGAGAGAGAGAGAGAGAGAGAGAGAGAGAGAGAGAGAGAGAGAGAGAGAGAGAGAGGGAGAGAACAAATTGAAATCAGAAGGGCGGAGAGGGATAGATTACGGAGGCATATGGATACGGTCACAACAGAAATCAATTTGCCGGACAGTCGCTGGACTGGCTCAGTGGGGACAAAGTGAAATGTGTGTTCAGTTGACAGTATTCTACGTACATTCACACAACCAGGAACTGAGCACTTCATTTTGATGCAGCAGTGAATGCTTAGCCTAGTTCCAATCAGTTAAAAAACACACCCTCCTACTTACCCTCGTGACTTATTGAAATATTGCTCATTGCCAGCGTCTTCACCCAG
Organism: Merluccius polli; assembly: GCA_030340625.1. Lineage (NCBI taxonomy): Eukaryota > Metazoa > Chordata > Actinopteri > Gadiformes > Merlucciidae > Merluccius > Merluccius polli. Next base: position 46,541 of record JAOPHQ010006704.1, read on the forward strand.
AATTATAACCGCCCGCCTCTCAGTCTCTCGGTCCGTGAGCGTGCGCAGTGGTGTGTGAACACACAAACTTGTGGATTTGTTGGTTTGTGGGCACTATTGGATAAAACTACCTCGCCAGGGCGGTTCGTATATGTGCTGAACACTCATTTGGAATAGAATGGATGTCAATAACTCACCAACTGCCCAATTTCAGAACACAGGTACAGCATGACAGAGGCTGAGTTGAACAAAAGTCACACATAACTTATTGATATTGATACCATGAGTCAATAAATCATCACGAACAATAATAACATCAATATCAGGATGCTGCGATGCGGCCCTTCCTTAAGCATGTCCTGGACCAACCCCACCCCGCGTTCCTTTAGCAGCCAGCTCAGGTCTGGCTGGAGAGCTGGTCACATGTTACAACCTGTCTGTTTGTCTCACCCTGGCAGGGCGGCGGGGATAAAGGACTTCTGCCATTATAAAGCATGTGTGTGCGTGCATGTGTGCGCGTGCATGTGTGTGTGTGTGTGTGTGTCCACACGTGTGTATTTCCTCCGCCCACCCGCGACCCTGACCAGACACCCGTGGAGAGGCGATGATGATGAGAGGTAGTTTGAGAGGTGGAAGTGTGTGTCCGTGTGAATCCCCTAGTGTGAGCCATGGGGGGGGGGGTTGTATTGTGTAATGTTATGCAGATTGAGTAGTAGGGAAAATACACCACAGGTCCTCTGCTTTTATGGTTCTGCGACGTGTAGTTCCACGAGACGATGTGTCAGATGGACATTCGGTTTACGTGAAAATGGAACAGGAACGTCGTAGCTCTAATTAATCATCAAAAACCACAAATTGTCAAATTGTCAAATATTAGAGAAGAAGAACAAAACACCCTTCAAAAGAAAGAAGAATAATTGTGATTAATAAATGTCTAAAAATTGTACTGTAATTATGTCAAAATCAACAAAACATGTAACTAAATGACTAAAGACACTGAAGGGAGAATGTCTACACCAAGATGACATTAGTGCTACCTGCATAGACTAGCATAGACTCGACTAACAAATGAGACAATATGAGCAGAGACCAGAGACAATCTCACCCTTTAACATGAAACCACTTCATAGCGTTTAAGCAGAGGAGAAGCTAGCGCTGCCGTGTCAGCTCTCTGTCAGGGCTGATGTGAGCGAGGAGAGAGGATATTAATAACTGGAGCAGCAGCCAGGGTAAAGGACGAGGCTGCTCTTTGTCTCATAGGAGACGGTATAAACTCCACCGAGAGGACCATTACTCAGCTATCTCGGCTGTGCATGGAGGGGGGGGGGGTGGATGTGCGCGTGCGTGTGAGCGTGTGCACGTGGAGGTGAGTCACCAGGTAATGGAGGTGGGAGTTGGGGCGGTGGGGGGCGTGTCAGAAGATTACATAGGGCTACTCACACACCGCAGGGGGGAAACGGCCCGACGGACCGCCTCAGAGGCCGGAGAGACTCTGTGTGTGTGTGTGTGTGTGTGTGTTGTGGAGAGAGATCCAAATAAATACGACGTCCAAGATAACAGTAAATGACAAAATAAGTACTTTTACTCTGACTTATCTAAACATAGACGTTGGGTGTTGTTGTACTGTGTTAATAGTCCTAGTAGTAGTAGTAGTAATGTGTTAGTCGTACTAGTAGTACTAGTAGTGTGTTAGTAGTAGTAGTACTAGTAGTACTAGTAGTGTGTTAGCAGTAGTAGTACTAGTAGTACTAGTAGTGTGTTAGCAGTAGTAGTACTAGTAGTAGTAGTAGTACTAGTAGTAGTAGTACTAGTAGTACTAGTAGTGTGTTAGTAGTAGTAGTACTAGTAGTAGTACTAGTAGTAGTAGTAGTAGTACTAGTAGTACTAGTAGTTGTAGTAGTAGTAGTTGTAGTACTAGTAGTAGTAGTAGTACTAGTAGTAGTAGTACTAGTAGTGTAGTAGTACTAGTAGTGTAGCAGTAGTAGTACTAGTAGTGTAGTAGTAGTAGTAGTAGTAGTAGTAGTAGTACTAGTAGTGTAGCAGTAGTAGTACTAGTAGTGTAGCAGTAGTAGTACTAGTAGTGTAGTAGTAGTAGTAGTTGTAGTAGTAGTAGTAGTAGTAGTAGTAGTAGTACTAGTAGTAGTAGTACTAGTAGTACTAGTAGTGTGTTAGTAGTACTAGTAGTAGTGTGTTAGTAGTACTAGTAGTAGTAGTAGTTGTAGTAGTAGTAGTAGTAGTAGTAGTAGTAGTACTAGTAGTAGTAATACTAGTAGTACTAGTAGTGTGTTAGTAGTACTAGTAGTAGTAGTAGTAGTAGTAGTACTAGTAGTAGTAGTAGTAGTAGTAGTAGTAGTAGTTGTAGTAGTAGTAGTAGTAGTAATAGTAGTAGTAGTAGTAGTAGTAGTAGTAGTAGTAGTTGTAGTAGTAGTAGTAGTAGTAGTAGTAGTTGTAGTAGTAGTAGTAGTAGTAGTAGTAGTAGTAGTTGTAGTAGTAGTAGTAGTAGTTGTAGTAGTAGTAGTAGTAGTAGTAGTAGTAGTAGTAGTAGTAGTTGTAGTAGTAGTAGTAGTAGTAGTAGTAGTAGTAGTAGTAGTAGTAGTAGGTGTGTGTGTGTGGATCATTTGAGGTGTTGGAGGCTGGAGAAGAGACCCCCCCCCCCACCCACCCACACAGTATGACCTTTAACCTTTAACAGACGCCTCCTGATGAGGGAGCCGCCCTCGACCGCCTCCCCCCGATGATTCACAATAATAATATTGTTTTTTAATTTAAAATGCATGTGGGAGGGACAGCACACATCAATCAACGTTTTAGTTCACACTTCACTGTAAATGAGTCAGAGTTAGCCAAGAGGCTTTACATCTGTAGTCCCCAAACTACTGGACACACACGCACATTGTTTCTAAAACACTCATTTCAACACTTTCACGGCAACCTTCTCTCTAATCCCTGGGAGATTAATGGCTTTTATTCAATAACACAAACATGTTGAAGTGACGGCAGGGGAAGTGATAGAGCGCACAATAGTTCTTAAACACTTCATTCTGCACTGAAATATTCTGGTATTAAAAACAGGAGATGTGGGCTGTCATATCAGAGCGAAGAGTGCTTTCCTGTCTCTTTGGGTCGGAGCCCAGATGCTAAAGCGTTCTCCGGGATCCCGGGTCGTTGGCCCTGCTTCGCTCTGAAACCACCGGGATGTTTAAACAACACCGTGACAAACGATCGGGTGAACAAGGACGTGCGTCTCTCCACACGCTGGTTACGGAGAGCGGAGGAGGGAGCTCTTCCCTGAAGGAGCGTTCTCCTTCAGGGCCCCCGACCGACATCACAAGAGCCCATAAAACGTGTCACACGCGTTTGACTTCGTAGAAAATACAGAAGCGCAGCATCGCCGTTTGACATTTAGCACTTATCCAGAAGCAGCTTACAGGGAATCCAGATACGAAGGATCAGGGAGGGGTTAGCAGCGCGTTGGAGGACGCTAAGCTATTCCATACCTGGGAGATATTCCTACAGGACCACTTACTGCGAGGGCTGTGTTTCAAACAGCAGAACGCAGGTCACACTCGCTCGAGCGAGGCTAAGGGGGGGGGGGGGGGGGGGGGGGTCTAGGGCCGAGGAGTCCCAGGAGAGGTCTGAGACTAAGGAGGGGTCTGGGATTGAGGGGTCTGGGACCCATGAGGGGTCTGGGACCGAGGGATCTGGGACTGAGTGATCTGGGACCCAGGAGGTGGGCCATGTATTGCTCTATTTGGGGCGTAGCGCTGAGTGTACAAATCTGGTTCCTGTAGTGCACTACTAAATAACCATAAGGCAATTCGTGTATTAAGTGTACAACTTGTCTCCGCACTAAATCCCATGATGCATAGCGGTTGTTCCCTAGGTCTCTCTCTCTCTCTCTCTATGGGACAAGGGGTCTGCTGCACCGACTGATTGCATTAAAGCCACATGTGGTCACCAGAGAGAGAACCAGAGCATCTTCATCACAGAATATACAGGACACACACACGCTCACACACACACACACACACACACACACACACACACACACGCACGCTTTAATCAACAGCCACAGCTGCCGTTTCCAAATGTCATCATCATAAACGCACACAATCATGTGATTATGAATCATAAGTCTCACTGCTTATTTGACTATTATTATGATTACTGTTATGATTATGATGGCCGTTAATTCTATGTTGTGATGTCATCGTGGTAATAAGACGCAGCTCAGTAATCGACGAGGAAGAGGAAGAGGAAGAGGACGGAGAGGAAACTATTCTAGTAGACATCAAACAGCACTTGATGCAGCAGGGGAATGCAGTGGTACAGAGTCATACTCCTGTGGTCATGCTGAGGATACCTGTCCCATCAAACCCTTGCTTACTGCAGTCCCACGCAGCTGGACCATGATGCTCATCACCACATCTGGGGCAAAATCAAACGTGTCCAAAGCAATCTCGCAGAAAACAAGCCGTCCCCCCCCCTCCCCCCCTCCCTTCCTCCCCCCTCTCACCCCCCCCCCCCCCCCCCCCCCAGCTCTCCGCGGATCGTCTTTAAGGAATACACGCTCTCGGGGTGGTGTGGTGGCGTCACTGCCCTCCCTCGCTCCCTTCCTCCCTCCCTCCCTCCCTCGCTCCCTCCCTCCCTCCCTCGCTCCGCGGCGGAGAGCGGAGCGCAGACCGGGAGAGGAGCGCGCGGCTACCGACCACACGGTAAGAGACTTCACCTCCGCTGTGCCTGACATTATTCATACACACATATTATTATTCATGTATTGATTATTGGGAACAGATCCTGTGTATAGAAAAACCAACCCGGCTGCTTAATAGTCATATCGTGTTATTTAAAGTTTTTGGACACAAGATTTTTCTCCCCGGTAAGTTAAATATGACATATATATATATATATATATATATCACACATATGTCTTATATCAATATTTAATATATTGACTAGACAATATCTTACATCAATATCTTATAGCCTATCTTTTTATTTATTTTTTATTTTTTAGACAATATCGTTCTTTGACGCACCCATCCGTGGTGCGTCTTGGGTCTGGAGTCCCACGTCCGTCAAACATCATCATTTTTTTAGTTGATAGTTGTTGACTACATGCGACGAAAAACGCATCGTTAAGGAAATAAATTGATCACTTTTAATAAGCATTGCCCCTCCCCACCCCCTCCCATCTCTCTCCTCACAGATTCCGTGATGCGCAATCCGTGCGTAAAACCGCGCCGTCTCCGACGCGCGCCTGGATAACCGCGTCCAGTCCCAGCAGAAAGCCCCGAGACCGACCTCCTAACCAGACCTTTTTTTGGGGAGGGGTTTCAAAGCCAAAAAAAAAAAAAAAAGCTGATCGCTCAGCTCATCATCGATCATGGAGAACGTGTCCTTGCCGCTCCCGGTGTGCAACGACTCCGACGACACCGCCGTGCTGCTGTCTCTCGGAGCGGGGAACCTGTCCACGGACCCGCGCTGCGCGCCCCCCGCGGACCACCACTCCTACGCGGACCTCTACGTGGTCCTCCCGGTCATCTACTCGGTCATCTGCGCCGTGGGGCTCACGGGCAACACAGGCCGTCATCTACGTGATCCTAAAGGCGCCCAAGATGAAGACGGTGACCAACATGTTCATCCTCAACCTGGCCATCGCCGACGACCTGTTCACCCTGGTGCTGCCCATCAACATCGCCGAGCACCTGCTGCACTACTGGCCGTTCGGCGAGGTGCTGTGCAAGATCATCCTGAGCGTGGACCACTACAACATCTTCTCCAGCATCTACTTCCTCACGGTGATGAGCGTGGACCGGTACCTGGTGGTGCTGGCCACCGTGCGCTCCAAGCGCATGCCCTACCGCACCTACCGCGCCGCCAAGATCGTGTCGCTGTGCGTGTGGCTGCTGGTCATCCTCATCGTCATGCCCTTCACGGTGTTCGCCGAGGTGTTCGTCAACCCGGACACGACCAAGCGCAAGACCTGCGTGCTGAGCTTCCCCAGCCCCGAGGGCTCGTGGTTCAAGGCGAGCCGCATCTACACGCTGGTGCTGGGCTTCGCCATCCCCGTGTCCACCATCTGCATCCTGTACACCGCCATGCTGTACAAGCTGCGCAACATGCGCCTCAACAGCAACGCCAAGGCGCTGGACAAGGCCAAGAAGAAGGTGACCGTGATGGTGTTCGTGGTGCTGGCCGTGTGTCTGTTCTGCTGG
>JAOPHQ010006705.1:0-34154 GCA_030340625.1 Merluccius polli
TGTGTGAACTTTATATTGTAAGAACAATGAATAAAAAGTAACGCCAAACTTAATCGCTGTGACAGCGTCTGTGTGAGGGAGCTTGACTGTGAACGTCTCCTTGGAAACGAATGACGCGCAGCCGTATTGAATTCCTATTGGTCCAAACCGGCCACGCCCCTCTCAGGTTTCCGGGTCCGTCTGAGTCCGTCTCTGTTGGTCCTCCAGAAGTTCTTCTAACTCCATGGAGATGAAGGCGCTAATAGGACTGCTGCTGTTGGTGGGTTTCCACGGTGTGTCCCCAGGTAAGACTGCTCCACAAGTGCTGTTCAAAGCTCTCTTTCCTAAAGGAGACCGTGTTTTAGTTGGTCCGTTTATATCTCAACCGGCAAAACGAAACTAGCCTGCTAGCCGTTGGATGACGTCGTTAACAAATGTTCAGTCCCCCATTTGGTTTAAAGTATTACTTTATTATTGCCAGACAAACTGCAAATATGTTGAACTCAAAATGTCTGATGATAGCTTGTAAGCTGCCTACTTTCAAACCCTAAAACTGTTTAATTAATTACCGAACATTAAACTTCAGTTTGGAGTCAATCCGATGAATATGTTTAGTTCACTTTTAATTACTCAGAGATATCTGATTATTAACCTTTTCTATATTCTTGTTCAGTCCTCACACACACACACACACACACACACACACACACACACACACACACACACACACACACACACACACACAGTGATGTCCAGTATTAACCTGTCTGTCTGTCTGTCTGTCTGTCTGTCTGTCTGCAGTGCTTCACTCTCTGAAGTTGTTCTACACGGCGTCGTCTGGAGTCTCAAACTTCCCAGAGTTTGTGTCTGTTGGGATGGTGGATGAACTTCAGTTTTATCACTATGACAGCAACAGTCAGAAAGCAGAACCCAAACAGTCCTGGATGGACCAGTTCACCAGAGATGACCCAGACTACCTGGAGAGGGAGACCAGAATCCTTCAGGGGAACCAGCAGGGCTCCAAAGTCGACATTGAGACTCTGAAGAAGCGCTTTAACCAGACAGGAGGTCAGTTTACATCTCATGTCTCACCTCTCATGGAGATATCCAGCATTTTAATATCACTATAAAGTATCACCATATTCCTAAAACCACACACACACACACACACACACACACACACACACACACACACACACACACACACACACACACACACACATACTATACACACACACACACGTATACACACACACACACACACCTCACACACATATATACACACACACACACACACACACACATACACACACACATATACACATGTATACACACATATACACACACACATACACATACACACACATACACATATATATACTGTATATATACACACACACACACACATATACACACATGTATACAAATACACATTATAAGTACAAACAAAACAAAAATGGACACAAACAGAAGAACATGAATCCAGAATCAGATTTCAAAACACGAATATTCATGTAAGTACTCAGTATGTACTCTCTCTCTCTCTCTCTCTCTCTCTCTCTCTCTCTCTCTCTCTCTCTCTCTCTCTCTCTCTCTCTCTCTCTCAGGTGCCCACATTGTTCAGGTGATGACTGGTTGTGAGTGGGATGATGAGGATGATACCACTGATGGATATGAACAGCATGGTTATGATGGGGAGGACTTCATAGTGTTGGACCTGAAGAACCTGAGATGGATCGCTCCAACACCACAGGCTTTCATCACCAAACTGAGATGGGACCAGAATAGAGCTTGGTTAGAATACCTGAAGAACTTATACAACAAGGAGTGTGTTGATGATCTGAAGAAGCTCCTGGCCTATGGGAAGAGCACTCTGCAGAGAACAGGTAGAGTCACATGACCTGGTGGAGTCGATGGCGTTTAAAAGCAGCGCCCTCTATAGCGCTGTTTACTTCTCATCGTGCTTTCTCTCCCTCCCTCCCTCCCTCCCTGTTTCTCCCTCTCTCCCTTTTCTTCATTTATCTCTCCTCTCTCTCCCCCTCTCATAACCTTGACCCTCCCTCCCTCCCTCCCTCCCTCCCTCCCTCCAGAGCGTCCTGAGGTGTCTCTCCTCCAGAGGAGACCCTCCTCCCCAGTGGTGTGCCATGCTACAGGCTTCTACCCTGACAGGGTGGTGGTGTTCTGGAGGAGAGACGGCGAGGAGCTTTATGAGCATGTGGACCATGGGGAGGTCCTCCCCAACCCCGACGGGACCTTCCAGGTCAGCGTGGACCTGGACCTGGCGGAGGTCCCACGGGAGGACTGGCGGAGGTACGAGTGTGTGGTCCAGGTGAAGGGCATCGAGGACATCCTCACCCCACTGGACCCGGCCCGCGTCAGGACCAACTGGGGAAAGACCGGCCCTGGAGGGGATGGAGGTAGGAACACATGTCTCACCACCTCCACCTGACCTCATCACAACCACTGGTCTACCTGGACACACCTGAAGCTACGTGGTGAACACACCGCTCTCAGGAAGAGCTCACTTCAGCAGAACACGTTGCATTGTGGGTAAATGAGTACTATGAAGAGGGCTAAGGTGACGTTGTGTTAGTCATGTATGTAGCATCACGTGTCCACACGCATGTGGTGCAGTGATGGAGCGATGGAGGGGTGAATATATATTATGACACACCTTATTTTCTTTTCTTGATTTACCTGAAGGGGTCAAGAGTGACATCACCACCCCCATCATCATTGTGTGTGTTGTCCTCCTCCTCGCTGCTGCTGCTGCTGCTGCTGGAGTCTTTGTGTACAAGAAGAGGAACGGTGAGTGAATCAAAGTCTTCAGGAGGACTAACACCTGACCTCCACCTGCTGTCCCTTCCTAGAATCTGATTGGCTGTCGTCGTACACTAGTGGTCTGGTTTGTAGCAACCTCTCCATCTCTGAGTGATGAGCCTCCTCCAACGTCCTGTCCACAGTGATGTTGTGGCATTAAGACTATTAAGTAGAATAACATTAGGATATTTATCACTGTTACAACACTCATCATTTCTCTTGATCCTTAGATTCAGCCAAGAGCCGACCAGCTGGTGAGTAAAATGTGTTTTTACTGCACTTCTGTTATGATTAACACTCTGAATGAGAGTGTAGCTCACTGGACTATACAGCTCTGTTGGTCTAGATACATGGAGGTCACTGGACTATACAGCTCTGTTGATCTAGATACATGGAGCTCACTGGACTATACAGCTCTGTTGATCTAGATACATGGAGCTCACTGGACTATACAGCTCTGTTGATCTAGATACATGGAGCTCACTGGACTATACAGCTCTGTTGATCTAGATACATGGAGCTCACTGGACTATACAGCTCTGTTGATCTAGATACATGGAGCTCACTGGACTATACAGCTCTGTTGATCTAGATACATGGAGCTCACTGGACTATACAGCTCTGTTGATCTAGATACATGGAGCTCACTGGACTATACAGCTCTGTTGATCTAGATACATGGAGCTCACTGGACTATACAGCTCTGTTGATCTAGATACATGGAGCTCACTGGACTATACAGCTCTGTTGATCTAGATACATGGAGCTCACTGGACTATACAGCTCTGTTGATCTAGATACATGGAGCTCAGTCATGACTTCTCCTCCTCACGTTCTGCTACTTACCAGGTTCTCACAGCAGATCTGAGAGCAGTGAGGAACCGAATCCAGCTCCTGAGGTCCAACCTCTGAACACATTGTGAGTATTTTGTGACATCACAACATTGGGTGATGATATCCAAAGAGGGTGATAATATCTGAACAGTACATTACTGCTGTATGTCATCACAGTCATATTTTAACTGTACTTCATCACAGTAATATATTTACAGTATATCATCACAGTAATAGTAATATTTTAACTGTACTTCATCACAGTAATATATTTACAGTATATCATCACAGTAATAGTAATATTTTAACAATACTTCACCACAGTAATATAGTGACAGTCATATTTTAACAGTAAGTAATAGTAATATTTGAACAATACTTCTTCAGTGTAATATATTGAGGGTAATATGATAACAGTACATCATCACAGTGATATCTTGACTAGTGATAAATGTTTTAATCCTGACTCGTGCTTCCTTGCTGTTTAGGGTCAAAGGTGAATCATGAAGAGGCTTCTCACGTTCAGCTTCTCTAAACCAGCAGGGAGGGGATTGCTGATCTTTTATAATCCTTAATAACAGGCTTGGGATTTCACCTAACTTCAGAGGATATATTTGCTAAATTACAATAACATTCATACATAGGCCTACTTTTATTTTGAAAGCAACCATCGATCCTTAAGAAAAGTGTAAATAGATTAAATGATTGTATATTTGTATATATTTAACTTTATATCAAAGTAGTACTTAACAGGAAAACAACTCTTAATAAAAATACTATTAAATGGTGACTTGGATCATTTGTATCTGGGATCGCTGTTCTTGTGATTGATTTGATGAACTCCCGAAAACCTCCAGTCTGTCGCTGCCCCTTGGAAACCATGGCAACACGATGTCGCCGGTGGCCATTTTGGTTCGGTTCCCGCCGCTTCACCTTATAACATCTTAATATATGTCGTATTGTTTTATAACAGCGGTTTTCAAAGTGTGAGGCGCGGCGTGAGAAACAATACAGCAGAATAAAAATGCAAAGCAGTGAATCCTAAAGGATGTTTAGCAGCTCAGGTGGACATGAGAGTGGACACAGAGGCCGCAGAACAGGAGGAATATGACGGATTATTTAAAGTTAGGCGGCCATGGAAACTCCGGCGCCATTTTGAAACTACGCACCGGAGTTGAACCACCAAACCGCGGGAGTTTGTTGATAGGAAGCTAAAGAATCACGGCGACAGAAGAAAGACATCCGGGTATTTGGTACTGTAAATACAGGTAAATACATGTAAATACATGTAAATACAGGTAAATACATGTAAATACAGGTAAATACATGTAAATACAGTTAAATACAGGTAAATACATGTAAATACATGTAAATACATGTTAATACATGTAAATACAGTTAAATACATGTAAATACATGTAAATACATGTAAATACATGTAAATACCATGGCAACCGAGGCGCCATACCGCGTAGCGTTACGCATTGCGAAGGCGGGAAACCCGAGCAGAACAAGATGGCAGATTTAATGGGTTAATTCTTCTATGGAGGATTTCCGCCCGAGGGGAGATCATGTTCAGTGTTGAGGCCTTTACACACCGGGCCGTGACGAAGAACCACACGAAAATGCGGAATACTCGCCTGCGAATATTTCGCATCCAAACTGTTCATACCGGCAGCGATGCGGATCTGCGACAGTTGCGACAATTGTTCAATAAAAGTTAGTGAAAGATTGGCGCCGTCCTCCAGAAGACATGATGGATTCAACATCATCCAGTGATGAGGATCTGGTCCTCCTCACTCCACACAAGGAGGACATGTTGGGTACGTCCCGTTTAACACGTAGAGAAGGACAACTCCGATAATACTAATATCATATATAATAATACTAATATAATATATAATAATACTAATATAATATATAATAATACTAATATAATATATAATAATACTAATATAATATATAATAATACTAATATAATATATAATACTAATATAATATATAATAATACTAATATAACTATATAATATATAATAATAATATAATATATAATATATAATAATAATACTAATATATACTAATATATATATTAGCTCTGGTTAGTTATCTCTGTGTGAGACATCTGATATCTGGACGCTAGTGGAGGAAGAGCATCAGAAATATGAACTCCATACACACACACACACACACACACACACACACACACACACACACACACACACTAGCTGAACTTTCTATATATGTGAACTTTCTATTGTAAGAACAGTGAATTAAAAGTAACGCCAAACTTAATCGCTGTGACAGCGTCTGTGTGAGGGAGCTTGACTGTGAACGTCTCCTTGGAAACGAATGACGCGCAGCCGTATTGAATTCCTATTGGTCCAAACCGGCCACGCCCCTCTCAGGTTTCCGGGTCCGTCTGAGTCCGTCTCTGTTGGTCCTCCAGAAGTTCTTCTAACTCCATGGAGATGAAGGCGCTAATAGGACTGCTGCTGTTGGTGGGTTTCCACGGTGTGTCCCCAGGTAAGACTGCTCCACAAGTGCTGTTCAAAGCTCTCTTTCCTAAAGGAGACCGTGTTTTAGTTGGTCCGTTTATATCTCAACCGGCAAAACGAAACTAGCCTGCTAGCCGTTGGATGACGTCGTTAACAAATGTTCAATCCCCCATTTGGTTTAAAGTATTACTTTATTATTGCCAGACAAACTGCAAATATGTTGAACTCAAAATGTCTGATGATAGCTTGTAAGCTGCCTACTTTCAAACCCTAAAACTGTTTAATTAATTACCGAACATTAAACTTCAGTTTGGAGTCAATCCGATGAATATGTTTAGTTCACTTTTAATTACTCAGAGATATCTGATTATTAACCTTTTCTATATTCTTGTTCAGTCCTCACACACACACACACACACACACACACACACACACACACACACACACACACACACACACACACACACACACACACAGTGATTCCAGTATTAACCTGTCTGTCTGTCTGTCTGTCTGTCTGTCTGTCTGTCTGTCTGTCTGTCTGCAGTGCTTCACTCTCTGAAGTTGTTCTACACGGCGTCGTCTGGAGTCTCAAACTTCCCAGAGTTTGTGTCTGTTGGGATGGTGGATGAACTTCAGTTTTATCACTATGACAGCAACAGTCAGAAAGCAGAACCCAAACAGTCCTGGATGGACCAGCTCACCAGAGATGACCCAGACTACCTGGAGAGGGAGACCAGAATCCTTCAGGGGAACCAGCAGGTCTACAAAGGCAACATTGAGACTCTGAAGAAGCGCTTTAACCAGACAGGAGGTCAGTTTACATCTCATGTCTCACCTCTCATGGAGATATCCAGCATTTTAATATCACTATAAAGTATCACCATATTCCTGAAACCACACACACACATACACACACACACACACACACACACACACACACACACACACACACACATATACAAACACACACAAATGTATACAAATACACATTATACAAAGTACACACAAAACAAAAATGGACACAAACAGAAGAACATGAATCCAGAATCAGATTTCAAAACACGAATATTCATGTAAGTACTCAGTATGTACTCTCTCTCTCTCTCTCTCTCTCTCTCTCTCTCTCTCTCTCTCTCTCTCTCTCTCTCTCTCTCTCTCTCTCTCTCTCTCTCTCTCTCTCTCTCTCTCTCTCTCTCTCTCTCAGGTGTCCACATGGTTCAGTGGATGTCTGGTTGTGAGTGGGATGATGAGGATGATACCACTGATGGTTATAGTCAGTATGGTTATGATGGGGAGGACTTCATAGTGTTGGACCTGAAGAACCTGAGATGGATCGCTCCAACACCACAGGCTTTCATCACCAAACTGAGATGGGATCAGGATAGAGCTTATTTAGCAATACCAGAAGAACTACTACAACAAGGAGTGTGTTGATGATCTGAAGAAGCTCCTGGCCTATGGGAAGAGCACTCTGCAGAGAACAGGTAGAGTCACATGACCTGGTGGAGTCGATGGCGTTTAAAAGCAGCGCCCTCTATAGCGCTGTTTACTTCTCATCGTGCTTTCTCTCTTACACTCCCTCCCTCCCTCCCTCCCTCCCTCCCTCCCTCCCTCCCTCCCTCCCTCCCTCCAGAGCGTCCTGAGGTGTCTCTCCTCCAGAGGAGACCCTCCTCCCCAGTGGTGTGCCATGCTACAGGCTTCTACCCTGACAGGGTGGTGGTGTTCTGGAGGAGAGACGGCGAGGAGCTTTATGAGCATGTGGACCATGGGGAGGTCCTCCCCAACCCCGACGGGACCTTCCAGGTCAGCGTGGACCTGGACCTGGCGTCGGTCCCACGGGAGGACTGGCGGAGGTACGAGTGTGTGGTCCAGGTGAAGGGCATCGAGGACATCCTCACCCCACTGGACCCGGCCCGCGTCAGGACCAACTGGGGAAAGACCGGCCCTGGAGGGGATGGAGGTAGGAACACATGTCTCACCACCTCCACCTGACCTCATCACAACCACTGGTCTACCTGGACACACCTGAAGCTACGTGGTGAACACACCGCTCTCATGAAGCGCTCACTTCAGCAGAACACGTTGCATTGTGGGTAAATGAGTACTATGAAGAGGGCTAAGGTGACGTTGTGTTAGTCATGTATGTAGCATCACGTGTCCACACGCATGTGGTGCAGTGATGGAGCGATGGAGGGGTGAATATATATTATGACACACCTTATTTTCTTTTCTTGATTTACCTGAAGGGGTCAAGAGTGACATCACCACCCCCATCATCATTGTGTGTGTTGTCCTCCTCCTCGCTGCTGCTGCTGCTGCTGCTGGAGTCTTTGTGTACAAGAAGAGGAACGGTGAGTGAATCAAAGTCTTCAGGAGGACTAACACCTGACCTCCACCTGCTGTCCCTTCCTAGAATCTGATTGGCTGTCGTCGTACACTAGTGGTCTGGTTTGTAGCAACCTCTCCATCTCTGAGTGATGAGCCTCCTCCAACGTCCTGTCCACAGTGATGTTGTGGCATTAAGACTATTAAGTAGAATAACATTAGGATATTTATCACTGTTACAACACTCATCATTTCTCTTCATCCTTAGATTCAGCCAAGAGCCGACCAGCTGGTGACTAAAATGTGTTTTTACTGCACTTCTGTTATGATTAACACTCTGAATGAGAGTGTAGCTCACTGGACTATACAGCTCTGTTGATCTAGATACATGGAGCTCACTGGACTATACAGCTCTGTTGATCTAGATACATGGAGCTCACTGGACTATACAGCTCTGTTGATCTAGATACATGGAGCTCACTGGACTATACAGCTCTGTTGATCTAGATACATGGAGCTCACTGGACTATACAGCTCTGTTGATCTAGATACATGGAGCTCACTGGACTATACAGCTCTGTTGATCTAGATACATGGAGCTCACTGGACTATACAGCTCTGTTGATCTAGATACATGGAGCTCACTGGACTATACAGCTCTGTTGATCTAGATACATGGAGCTCAGTCATGACTTCTCCTCCTCACGTTCTGCTACTTACCAGGTTCTCACAGCAGATCTGAGAGCAGTGAGGAACCGAATCCAGCTCCTGAGGTCCAACCTCTGAACACATTGTGAGTATTTTGTGACATCACAACATTGGGTGATGATATCCAAAGAGGGTGATAATATCTGAACAGTACATTACTGCTGTATGTCATCACAGTCATATTTTAACTGTACTTCATCACAGTAATATATTTACAGTATATCATCACAGTAATGGTAATATTTTAACAATACTTCATCACAGTAATATATTTACAGTATATCATCACAGTAATGGTAATATTTTAACAATACTTCATCACAGTAATATATTTACAGTATATCATCACAGTAATGGTAATATTTTCACAATACTTCATCACAGTAATATATTTACAGTAATATTTTAACAGTAAGTAATAGTAATATTTGGACAATACTTCTTCATTGTAATATATTGAGGGTAATATGATAACAGTACATCATCACAGTGATATCTTGACTAGTGATAAATGTTTTAATCCTGACTCGTGCTTCCTTGCTGTTTAGGGTCAAAGGTGAATCATGAAGAGGCTTCTCACGTTCAGCTTCTCTAAACCAGCAGGGAGGGGATTGCTGATCTTTTATAATCCTTAATAACAGGCTTGGGATTTCACCTAACTTCAGAGGATATATTTGCTAAATTACAATTACATTCATACGTACTTTTATTTTGAAAGCAACCATCAATCCTTAAGAAACGTGTAAATAGATTAAATGATTGTATACTTTAAATATATCAAAGTAATAATTAACAGGAAAACAACTCTTAATAATAACACAATTAAATGGTGACTTGGATCATTTGTTTCTGGGATCGCTGTTCTTGTGATTGATTTGATGAACTCCCGAAAACCTCCAGTCTGTCGCTGCCCCTTGGAAACCATGGCAACACGATGTCGCCGGTGGCCATTTTGGTTCGGTTCCCGCCGCTTCACCTTATAACATCTTAATATATGTTGTATTGTTTTATAATATGGAAGACGTTTGAAATAATGTTTAAAGATTCTGAGTTGAGATGTTGGCCAGAGACTCTGGGAGCATTTCAAACCGAGGTTTAGTCAAGTTTTAATACAATAATGGATTAATTGAATGTGTTTTCTGAGAAATATATTATTTGACAGTTCTGCCAGTAGAGAATTGCATTACTGCATAGGATACCTAAATCAATCTCGGCTGGTTTCGCTTTTAATGGTCTTTGTTGTACACCTTATGTGAAATTTTGGAGTTGGATTATATATAAAAGTTTTCTTCATTATCCACATGTTTAAATCCCTGTTCTCTTGCTTTGGGTTATTCTGTCAATAAATTATAAATTAAAAATGTTGTGCCAATATATATTTTCAATAATCTTACTAGGTTGTTAGGTTAGGTCATTCAATTGAGTATATTATATAGCTGAACATTATATATAGCTGAAATTTATATATAGCTGAACTTTATATATAGCTGAACTTTATATATAGCTCAACATTATACAGGTATATAGCTGAACTTTATATAGCTGAACATTATATATAGCTGAACTTTATATATAGCTCAACATTATATATAGCTGAACATTATAGCTGAACTTTATATATAGCTGAACTTTATATATAGCTCAACATTATACAGGTATATAGCTGAACTTTATATAGCTGAACATTATATATAGCTGAACTTTATATATAGCTCAACATTATATATAGCTGAACATTATATATAGCTGAACTTTATATATAGCTGAACTTTATATATAGCTCAACATTATAGCTGAACTTTATATATAGCTGAACATTATATATATAGCTGAACTTTATATATAGCTCAACATTATATATAGCTGAACATTATATATAGCTCAACTTTATATATAGCTCAACTTTATATATAGCTCAACATTATAGCTGAACTTTATATATAGCTGAACATTATATATATATAGCTGAACTTTATATATAGCTGAACATTATATATAGCTCAACTTTATATATAGCTGAACATTATATATAGCTCAACATTATATAAAGCTGAACTTTATATATAGCTGAACTTTATATATAACTCAACATTATAGCTGAACTTTATATATAGCTGAACATTATATATATAGCTGAACTTTATATATAGCTCAACGTTATATATAGCTGAACTTTATATATAGCTCAACTTTATATATAGCTCAACATTATAGCTGAACTTTATATATAGCTGAACATTATATATATAGCTGAACTTTATACATAGCTCAACATTATATATAGCTGAACATTATATATAGCTGAACTTTATATACAGCTCAACATTATAGCTGAACTTTATATATAGCTGAACATTATATATATAGCTCAACTTTATATATAGCTGAACATTATATATAGCTCAACTTTATATATAGCTCAACATTATATATAGCTGAACTTTATATATAGCTGAACTTTATATATAGCTGAACTTTATATATAACTCAACATTATAGCTGAACTTTATATATAGCTGAACATTATATATAGCTGAACTTTATATATAGCTCAACGTTATATATAGCTGAACTTATATATATATATATATATATATATATATATATATATATATATATATATATATATATATATATATATAGCTGAACTTTATATATAGCTCAACATTATAGCTGAACTTTATAGCTGAACATTATATATATAGCTGAACTTTATATATAGCTCAACGTTATATATAGCTGAACTTGGATTTTGGCACACTTCTGCCGTGCAGATCTGCAAATGCGATCCGTGTGTAAAAACGATTTGTCTGTAACTTCACGCAATACAGTCACACACCACTAGTCGGCGCGTAGCAGTGACGTTAAGCGTGTCGTTGTCATGGGGAAGATGGCTGCCGTTAATGACACTGGCCGGTCGTCGGAAACTTCGAACAACTCATGGGCTTTACAATGCGTTTATTTATGAGGAAAACAAACGTTAACTTACCCATGAGTTGTTCGAAGTTTATATTATATTTTCTATCTAAAAATGGCCAGTGCCAAAATCCACGTGTAAGAAGAGGCCAATCAGAGCTCCCGCTGATGACAGACATTTACAGATCTCAGTACGCATTTTTTTTACACACACACAAATGTGAATACAGACACACAAATCTTATCACAAACACACAAATGTGAATACAGACACACAGATTTGTTTTACACACACACAAATGTGAATACAGACCGACAAATCTTGCTACGCACACACAAATGTGAATACACACAAATGTGAATACACACAAATCTTATTACACACACACAGATTGAGATACGCACACACACATAATATTGTCTCAATAATACCCCCATATAAAAGTGAGATCATCGTTGTGTTGTTTTATACCCCGAGGTGGAGGAGGATGAAGAAGACAGCGCCAGCAGCAGTGGAATAACACTCAACTGCCAACGCACAAAATGGCGTCCAGTGACGTATAACCTGTAATGTGGCGGGAGATTCAGGGGTTAGAGGGGGAGAGTCTGGTGGAGTGTCTCCCTCCCTTTGGAGAGGCCGAAGGGAGGGAGACAGGGAAGGAGAGAGAGAGGGAGGGTGGGAGATAGGGAGGGAGAGAGACACAGAGGGAGACAGAGGCCGAAGGGAGGGAGACAGGGAAGGAGAGAGAGAGGGAGGGTGGGAGACAGGGAAGGAGAGAGAGGGAGGGTGGGAGATAGGGAGGGAGAGAGACACAGAGGGAGACAGAGGCCGAAGGGAGGGAGACAGGGAAGGAGAGAGAGAGGGAGGGTGGGAGACAGGGAGGGAGAGAGACACAGAGGCCGAAGGGAGGGAGACAGGGAAGGAGAGAGAGAGGGAGGGTGGGAGATAGGGAGGGAGAGAGACACAGAGGGAGACAGAGGCCGAAGGGAGGGAGACAGGGAGGGAGAGAGAGAGGGAGGGAGGGAGACAGGGAGGGAGAGAGACACAGAGGCCGAAGGGAGGGAGACAGGGAAGGAGAGAGAGAGGGAGGGTGGGAGACAGGGTGGGAGAGAGACACAGAGGGAGACAGAGGCCGAAGGGAGGGAGACAGGGAAGGAGAGAGAGAGGGAGGGTGGGAGACAGGGAGGGAGAGAGACAGAGAGGGAGACAGAGGCCGAAGGGAGAGAGACAGGGAAGGAGAGAGAGGGAGGGAGATAGGGAGGGAGAGAGACACAGAGGGAGACAGAGGCCGAAGGGAGAGAGACAGGGAAGGAGAGAGAGAGGGAGGGTGGGAGATAGGGAGGGAGAAAGACACAGAGGCCGAAGGGAGGGAGACAGGGAAGGAGAGAGAGAGGGAGGGTGGGAGACAGGGAGGGAGAGAGACACAGAGGGAGACAGAGGCCGAAGGGAGGGAGACAGGGAAGGAGAGAGAGAGGGAGGGTGGGAGACAGGGAGGGAGAGAGACGCAGAGGGAGACAGAGGCCGAAGGGAGGGAGACAGGGAAGGAGAGAGGGAGGGTGGGTGGGAGATAGGGAGGGAGAGAGACACAGAGGGAGACAGAGGCCGAAGGGAGGGAGACAGGGAAGGAGAGAGAGAGGGAGGGTGGGAGACAGGGAGGGAGAGAGAGAGGGAGGGTGGGAGACAGGGAGGGAGAGAGACAGAGTTGAAGTGAGTGGGGAGGGAGAGAGACAGTGAGAGGCCATCAGAATAGAGAAGATTTTAATTTTTCGGTTCTTTAACTTATTTTCATTATTATTATTTTCATATTTCTTCTTCTATATTACTCATAGAAGTGATATATGAACAACAATATAACTTTGCCTTTCCATATATTTCACAGATTTCTTGACCCCTGACTCTGGGGTCAGAGGTCAAGAAATCTGGGTTAGGACAGACAACACAGAGGAGGAAGAGGAGAGAGATAGAGGGAGGAACACACACACACACACACACACAGATCTTCCTCAGAGGGGTCGTATCCATGGCGACGGCGGCCCTCTAAAGGCAGAGTACCATCGACCTCGAACGGGTTCGCCGAGGTCTCCCCCCCCCCCCCCCGCCGCCCCAGGACAGGTCCAAGGTCACTCGCCGAGGTCTCCCCTCCCCCCCCCCCCCCCGCCGCCCCAGGACAGGTCCAAGGTCACTCGCCGAGGTCTCCCCCCCCCCCCGCCGCCCCAGGACAGGTCCAAGGTCACTCGCCGAGGTCTCCCCCCCCCCCCCGCCCCAGGACAGGTCCAAGGTCACTCGCCGAGGTCTCCCCCCCCCCCCCCGCCGCCCCAGGACAGGTCCAAGGTCACTCGCCGAGGTCTCCCCCCCCCCCCCCCCCCCCCGCCGCCCCAGGACAGGTCCAAGGTCCCCCGCCGAGGTCTCTCCCCCCCCCCGCCGCCCCAGGACAGGTCCAAGGTCACTCGCCGAGGTCTCCCCCCCCCCCGCCGCCGCCCCAGGACAGGTCCAAGGTCACTCGCCGAGGTCTCCCCCCCCCCGCCGCCCCAGGACAGGTCCAAGGTCACTCGCCGAGGTCTCCCCCCCCCCCCCCCCCCCCCGCCGCCCCAGGACAGGTCCAAGGTCCCCCGCCGGTTCCCCTCCATTATTCCCACTAGGGGTGACCTCTCCTTCGCCCCTGCAGGTGGCGCCAAACCCGCGCCGCCGTTTGAACAGCGTGTGATGCGTATCGGCTTTTATCGGCCACTGGAGGCGCCGCACGCAAACGTTTTGACGGACGTAAAAAAGACAAATGAGCTGTGGATACAAAATGGCCGAAGAAAGAAGAAAAGCCAATGAGTATGTTGTGGGGGAAACGAGGCGCCAGCAGCCGACGGCCCTCAGCCCCACACTGAGCTCATCATGGCGTCAGCAGATGTTAGTGACGTGAGGTGTGCATCACTAATCCCAGACGGGGATCAGAGGAACACATATGGTGGGAGGGTTTTATGATGGCGTGAAGACTGGCGGCAACGTTAGCTTACGCCCCTTCAGGGTCTTCCATGACGGGCGGCTAGTTAGCGCTGCGCTAGTTAGCGCTGCGCTAGTTAGCGCTGCGCTAGTTAGCTCTGCGCTAGTTAGCTCTGCGCTAGTTAGCGCTGTGCTAGTTAGCTCTGTGCTAGTTAGCTCTGCGCTAGTTAGCGCTGCGCTAGTTAGCGCTGCGCTAGTTAGCTCTGCGCTAGTTAGCTCTGCGCTAGTTAGCGCTGTGCTAGTTAGCTCTGTGCTAGTTAGCTCTGCGCTAGTTAGCGCTGCGCTAGTTAGCGCTGCGCTAGTTAGCTCTGTGTTCGTTAGCACTGTGCTAGTTAGCTCTGTGCTAGTTAGCGCTGTGCTAGTTAGCTCTGCGCTAGTTAGCGCTGTGCTAGTTAGCGCTGCGCTAGTTAGCTCTGTGTTCGTTAGCACTGTGCTAGTTAGCTCTGTGCTAGTTAGCGCTGTGCTAGTTAGCTCTGTGCTAGTTAGTGCTGTGCTAGTTAGTGCTGTGTTCGTTAGCTCTTGGTTTGTTAGCTCTGTGTTCGTTAGCTCTGTGCTAGTTAGCTCTGTGCTAGTTAGCTCTGTGCTAGTTAGCTCTGTGTTCGTTAGCTCTGTGCTAGTTAGCTCTGGTTAGTTAGCAGTGTGCTAGTTAGCTCTGTGCTAGTTAGCTCTTGGCTTGTTAGCTCTGTGCTAGTTAGCTCTGTTAGTTAGCTCTGTGCTAGTTAGCTCTGTGTTCGTTAGCTCTGTGCTAGTTAGCTCTGTTAGTTAGCTCTGTGCTAGTTAGCTCTGGTTAGTTAGCAGTGTGCTAGTTAGCTCTGTGCTAGTTAGCTCTTGGCTTGTTAGCTCTGTGCTAGTTAGCTCTGTTAGTTAGCTCTGTGCTAGTTAGCTCTGTGTTCGTTAGCTCTGTGCTAGTTAGCTCTGTTAGTTAGCTCTGTGCTAGTTAGCTCTGGTTAGTTAGCAGTGTGCTAGTTAGCTCTTGGCTTGTTAGCTCTGTGCTAGTTAGCTCTTGGCTTGTTAGCTCTGTGCTAGTTAGCTCTGTTAGTTAGCTCTGTGCTAGTTAGCTCTGTGTTCGTTAGCCCTGTGTTTGTTAGCTCTGTTAGTTAGCTCTGTGCTAGTTAGCTCTGTGTTCGTTAGCCCTGTGTTTGTTAGCTCTGTGTTCGTTAGCTCTGTGCTAGTTAGCTCTGGTTAGTTATCTCTGTGTGAGACATCTGATATCTGGACGCTAGTGGAGGAAGAGCATCAGAAATATGAACTCCACACACACACACACACACACACACACACACACACACACACACACACACACACACACACACACACACACTAGCTGAACTTTCTATATATGTGAACTTTCTATTGTAAGAACAATGAATAAAAAGTAACGCCAAACTTAATCGCTGTGACAGCGTCTGTGTGAGGGAGCTTGACTGTGAACGTCTCCTTGGAAACGAATGACGCGCAGCCGTATTGAATTCCTATTGGTCCAAACCGGCCACGCCCCTCTCAGGTTTCCGGGTCCGTCTGAGTCCGTCTCTGTTGGTCCTCCAGAAGTTCTTCTAACTCCATGGAGATGAAGGCGCTAATAGGACTGCTGCTGTTGGTGGGTTTCCACGGTGTGTCCCCAGGTAAGACTGCTCCACAAGTGCTGTTCAAAGCTCTCTTTCCTAAAGGAGACCGTGTTTTAGTTGGTCCGTTTATATCTCAACCGGCAAAACGAAACTAGCCTGCTAGCCGTTGGATGACGTCGTTAACAAATGTTCAGTCCCCCATTTGGTTTAAAGTATTACTTTATTATTGCCAGACAAACTGCAAATATGTTGAACTCAAAATGTCTGATGATAGCTTGTAAGCTGCCTACTTTCAAACCCTAAAACTGTTTAATTAATTACCGAACATTAAACTTCAGTTTGGAGTCAATCCGATGAATATGTTTAGTTCACTTTTAATTACTCAGAGATATCTGATTATTAACCTTTTCTATATTCTTGTTCAGTCCTCACACACACACACACACACACACACACACACACACACACACACACACACACACACACACACACACACAGTGATGTCCAGTATTAACCTGTCTGTCTGTCTGTCTGTCTGTCTGTCTGCAGTGCTTCACTCTCTGAAGTATTTCCGCACGGCGTCGTCTGGAGTCTCAAACTTCCCAGAGTTTGTGGTCTGTTGGGATGGTGGATGAACTTCAGTTTTATCACTATGACAGCAACAGTCAGAAAGTAGAACCCAAACAGTCCTGGATGGACCAGTTCACCAGAGATGAACCAGACTACCTGGAGAGGGAGACCAGAATCCTTCAGGGTCACCAGGAGGGCTCCAAAGTCAACATTGAGATTCTGAAGAACCGCTTTAACCAGACAGGAGGTCAGTTTACATCTCATGTCTCACCTCTCATGGAGATATCCAGCATTTTAATATCACTATAAAGTATCACCATATTCCTAAAACCACACACACACACACACACACACACACACACACACACACACACACACACACACACACACACACACACACACACACACTCACACAGGCACGTGCAGAGGGGGGGGCCATGTGTGCCCGAGCCCCTGCCCTTTTCCCTCTGAAGGACCAAAGTGCCCTTTTGAGTGGTCATTTAAATTTTCAATGCTTTGTAAAATTACACATGAACAATTAAACATTAACATGTGAATCAATTATTCGAAAATAAAAATGTCTAAAAGTAATAATTAGTGACGGGCCGTTATCGGCGTTACCGCGCTGCGATAACGCGAGACTCTTATTGGCGATAAAAAAATTATCGCCGTTATTCTATTGCCCCCCCCCCCTCCCCCCGCTCAACAGAAATTGAATTTGAGCCCCTGCCCCTCAAAGGGTCTCTGCACGGCCCTGCACACACACACACACACACAAACGCACACACACACACATATAGACACACACACACACACACACACGTATACACATATACATTATAATACAAAGTACACACAAAACAAAAATGGACACAAATACAAGAACATGAATCCAGAATCAGATTTCAAAACACGAATATTCATGTAAGTACTCAGTATGTACTCTCTCTCTCTCTCTCTCTCTCTCTCTCTCTCTCTCTCTCTCTCTCTCTCTCTCTCTCTCTCTCTCTCTCTCTCTCTCTCTCTCAGGTGTCCACATGGTTCAGGTGATGAATGGTTGTGAGTGGGATGATGAGGATGATACCACTGATGGTTATAACCAGCATGGTTATGATGGGGAGGACTTCATAGTGTTGGACCTGAAGAACCTGAGATGGATCGCTCCAACACCACAGGCTTTCATCACCAAACTGAGATGGGATCAGGATAGAGGTTATTTACAATACCTGAAGAACTTCCTCACCAAGGAGTGTGTTGATGATCTGAAGAAGCTCCTGGCCTATGGGAAGAGCACTCTGCAGAGAACAGGTAGAGTCACATGACCTGGTGGAGTCGATGGCGTTTAAAAGCAGCGCCCTCTATAGCGCTGTTTACTTCTCATCGTGCTTTCTCTCTTCCACTCTCTCCTCCCCCTCTCCCTGATTCTCCCTCTCTCCCTTTTCTTTATTTATCTCTCTTCCACTCCCTCCCTCCCTCCCTCCCTCCCTCCCTCCCTCCCTCCAGAGCGTCCTGAGGTGTCTCTCCTCCAGAGGAGACCCTCCTCCCCAGTGGTGTGCCATGCTACAGGCTTCTACCCTGACAGGGTGGTGGTGTTCTGGAGGAGAGACGGCGAGGAGCTTTATGAGCATGTGGACCATGGGGAGGTCCTCCCCAACCCCGACGGGACCTTCCAGGTCAGCGTGGACCTGGACCTGGCGTCGGTCCCACGGGAGGACTGGCGGAGGTACGAGTGTGTGGTCCAGGTGAAGGGCATCGAGGACATCCTCACCCCACTGGACCCGGCCCGCGTCAGGACCAACTGGGGAAAGACCGGCCCTGGAGGGGATGGAGGTAGGAACACATGTCTCACCACCTCCACCTGACCTCATCACAACCACTGGTCTACCTGGACACACCTGAAGCTACGTGGTGAACACACCGCTCTCAGGAAGCGCTCACTTCAGCAGAACACGTTGCATTGTGGGTAAATGAGTACTATGAAGAGGGCTAAGGTGACGTTGTGTTAGTCATGTATGTAGCATCACGTGTCCACACGCATGTGGTGCAGTGATGGAGCGATGGAGGGGTGAATATATATTATGACACACCTTATTTTCTTTTCTTGATTTACCTGAAGGGGTCAAGAGTGACATCACCACCCCCATCATCATTGTGTGTGTTGTCCTCCTCGCTGCTGCTGCTGCTGCTGCTGCTGGAGTCTTTGTGTACAAGAAGAGGAACGGTGAGTGAATCAAAGTCTTCAGGAGGACTAACACCTGACCTCCACCTGCTGTCCCTTCCTAGAATCTGATTGGCTGTCGTCGTACACTAGTGGTCTGGTTTGTAGCAACCTCTCCATCTCTGAGTGATGAGCCTCCTCCAACGTCCTGTCCACAGTGATGTTGTGGCATTAAGACTATTAAGTAGAATAACATTAGGATATGTATCACTGTTACAACACTCATCATTTCTCTTCATCCTTAGATTCAGCCAAGAGCCGACCAGCTGGTGAGTAAAATGTGTTTTACTGCACTTCTGTTATGATTAACACTACTGAATGAGAGTGTAGCTCACTGGACTATACAGCTCTGTTGGTCTAGATACATGGAGCTCACTGGACTATACAGCTCTGTTGATCTAGATACATGGAGCTCACTGGACTATACAGCTCTGTTGATCTAGATACATGGAGCTCACTGGACTATACAGCTCTGTTGATCTAGATACATGGAGCTCACTGGACTATACAGCTCTGTTGATCTAGATACATGGAGCTCACTGGACTATACAGCTCTGTTGATCTAGATACATGGAGCTCACTGGACTATACAGCTCTGTTGATCTAGATACATGGAGCTCACTGGACTATACAGCTCTGTTGATCTAGATACATGGAGCTCACTGGACTATACAGCTCTGTTGATCTAGATACATGGAGCTCACTGGACTATACAGCTCTGTTGATCTAGATACATGGAGCTCACTGGACTATACAGCTCTGTTGATCTAGATACATGGAGCTCAGTCATGACTTCTCCTCCTCACGTTCTGCTACTTACCAGGTTCTCACAGCAGATCTGAGAGCAGTGAGGAACCGAATCCAGCTCCTGAGGTCCAACCTCTGAACACATTGTGAGTATTTTGTGACATCACAACATTGGGTGATGATATCCAAAGAGGGTGATAATATCTGAACAGTACATTACTGCTGTATGTCATCACAGTCATATTTTAACTGTACTTCATCACAGTAATATATTTACAGTATATCATCACAGTAATAGTAATATTTTAACTGTACTTCATCACAGTAATATATTTACAGTATGTCATCACAGTAATAGTAATATTTTAACAATACTTCATCACAGTAATATATTTACAGTATATCATCACAGTAATAGTAATATTTTAACTGTACTTCATCACAGTAATATATTTACAGTATATCATCACAGTAATAGTAATATTTTAACAATACTTCATCACAGTAATACATTGACAGTAATATTTTAACAGTAAGTAATAGTAATATTTGAACAATACTTCTTCAGTGTAATATATTGAGGGTAATATGATAACAGTACATCATCACAGTGATATCTTGACTAGTGATAAATGTTTTAATCCTGACTCGTGCTTCCTTGCTGTTTAGGGTCAAAGGTGAATCATGAAGAGGCTTCTCACGTTCAGCTTCTCTAAACCAGCAGGGAGGGGATTGCTGATCTTTTATAATCCTTAATAACAGGCTTGGGATTTCACCTAACTTCAGAGGATATATTTGCTAAATTACAATTACATTCATACGTACTTTTATTTTGAAAGCAGCCATCAATCCTTAAGAAAAGTGTAAATAGATTAAATGATTGTATATTTGTATATATTGAACTTTATATCAAAGTAATAATCAACAAGAAAACAACTCTTAATAATAACAATACTATTAAATGGTGACTTGGATCATTTGTATCTGGGATCGCTGTTCTTGTGATTGATTTGATGAACTCCCGAAAACCTCCAGTCTGTCGCTGCCCCTTGGAAACCATGGCAACACGATGTCGCCGGTGGCCATTTTGGTTCGGTTCCCGCCGCTTCACCTTATAACATCTTAATATATGTTGTATTGTTTTATAATATGGAAGACGTTTGAAATAATGTTTAAAGATTCTGAGTTGAGATGTTGGCCAGAGACTCTAGGAGCATTTCAAACCGAGGTTTAGTCAAGTTTTAATACAATAGTGGATTAATTGAATGTGTTTTCTGAGAAATATATTATTTGACAGTTCTGCCAGTAGAGAATTGCATTACTGCATAGGATACCTAAATCAATCTCGGCTGGTTTCGCTTTTAATGGTCTTTGTTGTACACCTTATGTGATATTTTGGAGTTGGATTATATATAATAGTTTTCTTCATTATCCACATGTTTAAATCCCTGTTCTCTTGCTTTGGGTTATTCTGTCAATAAATTATAAATTAAAAATGTTGTGCCAATATATATTTTCAATAATCTTACTAGTTTGTTAGGTTAGGTCATTTAATTGAGGTCAGTTAAAAGGCTAAGTTACGGTCGTCGTCAAATTACGGTCTTATTTTAGTAACAGTGACAACATGGGATAGATTACGATGTTGAAGAGCATATAAGACATATTACCACGTTTGAAACACCAACAAAATATTGTAACTTTTTAAGGTAGCTTTACCTTTGTGTTTTTCAGGGTCACAGTGTAATGTGGACATCAGATATCTGCAGTCTTTAGCCATCAGAGTCAGAAGAAGTGAGGCATACCTGCAGTGTTAAGGGAACTATCTTCAAATTATTTTTTTACCTACTTGCAAAAATATTAAACAATATTAATGATCGATATCGTATTGTTATGAAAAAAACGTGTAAACTTAAGTGTATTATAATGTATTACTTTCTAAACGCTTATATGTATTGTTTTAGTTTTAACTTACTTTTCTCTGTCTATGGGGTTAATGGCGCCGAACTGGCTCTCAACCATAGACATATATCCGTAGACGCCTCATGACGTGCTGGGACGTAACCCAGCGTCGCCGCCATATTGGTTGGGTCTCCTCACTCTAGTCTGCATAGGAGTCAACGGGAGAGCTATGCAGTATGTTGTGCAGCTTACGGCGCAGTAGTGACACCAGATCGCGTGGGATTACCTTTCACAAGTAACATTGAACAATAATTCTTTAAAATTAATTATTTAAAAAAATAAAAAAATAATTAATTCGTCCTGTATCATAACTAAATCTCTGCCGTTTGTAACAAACCAAACCGTGTGAAAATCCGGTAAAAATTGGGGGAGTTCTGCTTATTATTGTAGTTGGGGATACACTTCCTCAGTAGAAATAAATGCACTGGGGACCCATCCAAGATGGCGGCCGCGCTGCTACGTCAGCTCTAACGGGCAGCGTCAGTCTATGAGGCGTCTATGTATATATGTCTATGCTCAACACAACTGTGTAAAAGATACAAATAATTTCCATTCTACTTCCGGGTTGGGAGGAGCCTTCAATCACGTGATCTAAACCAAAAATCCGCTCAACCAGTAGGGCAAAGCTCTCGTTATATTTACATTACACATATTAAAGAAATAATATTATTATTATTAATAATAATATACTACTGCTACTACTAATACCAATAATAATAATAACAATACGACGGAGTATTAGCGCCACATTAAGACTTTATTTTTCATTAAATTATGAGAATACAAGAAATATTTAATTAATTACGAGAATAAAGTCGTAAATATTTAATTAATTACGAGAATAAAGTCGTAAATATTGATTAAATTACGAGAATAAAGTCGTAAATATTCAATTAATTATGAGAATAAAGTCGTAAATATTCAATTAATTACTAGCTTTTAGACCTAAAATGTTAGGATAATAGGCTTCCGGCTGAGCTATAATCACGTGACTTAGCGACAGCCAATGGAGAGCAAGCATTCACTTCCTGTACCACGCACACACACATTTTTATATATATATTGTGACGAATGGATAACCGCACATACGTATCAACAGACTGTAATATCCTCACATAGCCACTAAGGACTATAAATATAAATATAAGTTGTATTAACCGCACCTGGACACCAGATGGCGGCACACATAATACACTGGGGGCGGGCGCTCAACACTAGCCAATCAGAGCATATTATGCGTCATAGAGGCCACGCCTGCCCAGATACTACCAAACAACACATGTGGGGGAAAAGCAGAAACCCTATAGGCAGCGTATCTGGACAGATACACAGCTAAGGGTCACTCCACGCGCGTCAATTTTACAATTCCTCTCCATTTGCTTGATAGATAATAGACCTAAAGCTAAACAAATAAAGTGAGTTAAAAGTGTTCCTGTGTCGGCGGCCTTCTTCCTCAATGAACATCACTACAATATATATATATATATATATATATATATATATATATATATATATATATATATATATATATAAAATTATAGATAAATTAAATAAGAATTGTTCTTGTAAATACTCTAATTTATTCAGTTTACACACAAAATTAAATGTCTTTCCTGTAAAGTTGGGTATGATAAAACCTCTATCCACAATCTGAAAGAATTTGAACCGTTTCGTCCAAAATGTTAATGAACATATGGCAAAATACAAAAATACGACAAAAATAAGCAATTCATGAATCAAGACAAATTTACATTTTCAATTAAAAATAAACCATTCAATCCTTTTTAATTGATTTTAGGGGTGATGAGATGAATGTTTTCCATCACAGAATCCACGCCAGCCTCTCTCCATCGCTGGTCCAGCACATCCACTGAATCCAACAGCTGGATGTCACAGCTGCTTCCTGGGGGAAAGATAACAACAGCCTTCAAATATTATCAGAAATAATCACCATTCAAAAGTAAAATAACAATACTAGATCTTTGGGCTCTGGTGTACAATCATTTCGGTTCTAGTTCTTGTAACAAGTGGACCCGTGAAACTCACCAAACAGAGCGGTGAGTTGCTCATGGGTGACCGGAAAGGGAATACCTGCAAGAAATATAGAAATCAATAAAACAAAATCTAAATCAATGCAACTTTCTCCAAAGCTGGGATGGAAAGCCGGCCATGCTAGCAGGCTTAGCATTTGGGTTTGGATTTAAAGTGTAAGTCGAGTTGAATTCGAATAAAAAAAAAAAAAAAGTGTTTTGGGCTCAGAGTTTGTTACGACCCACGGCAACTTTGTGGTACCTTTTTTTAAGCTAGTACTGTCGTTGTGTTTGACCGTTATAATGAGCTGTATGTGAAATGCGCCGCACACCGTACCTTTGTGTTTTTCAGGGTCACAGTTTAATGTGGACATCAGATATCTGCAGTCTTTAGCCATCAGAGTCAGAAGAAGTGAGGCATACCTGCAGTGTTGAGGGAAAAATTAGTTTTTTACCTACTTGCAAAAATATTAAACAATATTAACCATCGTTGTCATATTGTTATGAAAAAAAACGTGTAATGTAAGTGTATTATAATGTATTACTTTCTAAACGCTTATATGTATTGTTTTAGTTTTATCTCACTTTTCTCTGTCTATGGGGTTAATGGCCACTAAGGCGCCGCGGTCCCAAATGGCGCCGAACTGGCTCTCAACACAACTGTGTAAAAGACACAAATAATTTGATTAATTCATACGACTTTTTGCTGATTGTCTGAATGAAGTCGTCGGTTGTGATGAAATGTAAAAACGGACGCCTTGCCTGGTGAATTTGAACAGGTCACATTGGTAGATGGAAATGTTTCTGTCAACGCTCTAAAACACAACATAGTTTGTTGAACTGTTTGCTTTACTTTTGCAGACTTAACTTAAAGTCACAACAAGTGGACCTTATCTATTGTGCATCAGGTGCATACCTTGTAAACCTTTGCTCCAGGTATGGAGGGGACAGACTCCACAACGTAGCTCAGCTTACTCTCTTCATAAAACTGCAGGATAGCCATTTCCACCACCTCCACCCCAACCACAGAATGGCCCATGTCTGCCAACCTGCCACACAGGACACATAAGTTTAGTTTGAAGACCTTGTGTCCTTGTGGCAGCTTATATGTTATATTTGTTAAATATTTGTGTCTCCTACCACTTCATATCTACAGCTTTCCCACACAGAGGGAAGAAGAATCGCACTCCAGTTCGCCCAGCGACAACTTTGTCAATGTTGCTCTCCAGCAACCTTTGGACAAAACAAAAAAATACAAATATTAATAGTAATGCAGATATAATATCCCTTAACTTCATTGATGCAGTCATCATGGTCGATATCTCAGGTGGGTTATATAACCCTATAGGACCATAAAGCTGCAGCGTAGGCTACATCCACACTGCTACGTTTTCGTTTTAAACCGCATAGCTTTTGCCACGTTTCCGCCTGGCGTCCACACTACTCCGGCGTTTCCGGTCATGACGTGTCCTTCCCTGATTCGCCACGCCCCCATCATGTGACCCTTTTCCGGAAGAAAACAAACCTCATGTTTTCAACGCCTTATACTCGTGTGTTACTGTCAGTAACAGTTCCACCTCGTCGTCGGTCCAAACAAATACATCTCTGGTCTTACTCTCCGCCATTGTTCTTCTGTTCCCTAATATTTTCTGCAACTAACCGACCGCAGAGTAGACAATCTGCTTCCTGTTTATACCGGCACGCTGGTCACATGACCACGCATGACGCATGGTCATGTGATATGCGTTTTCAGGCGTGGTAGTATGGACGGAGATTCTTTCTGATACGGCGCTAAAACGTTAGTGTGGACGGAGATCATTTTCGTTTAAAAAAAACGTATAAAACCGAAAAGGTAGCAGTGTGTGTGTAGCCTTAGAGAGCGGCAGGTTTCTGACCACCAGCCTACTTGTACACGTGGGGCCGATGGAAAACGAGTCGGTTTTCCTGCCATCGCTTCTCCCAGTCGGCCAGAGTCACGACCTGGTCCTCCTGCATCCTGGAGAGACCAGAGAGACAGACAGACAGACAGACAGACAGACAGACAGACAGACACAGACAGACAGACAGACAGAGATACTTTACATTACAGCAGCTCACACCGCAGAACAACATAAAGCGACCATATGATAAAATAACCAATAAAGGCCAAGTCAATAAACTGACCCTAGACCAGAAGAACAGGACAGATAGTGGTTAACAACCACTAAACCGTCTATTTAGTCAACTCCACTGCACATGAGCATCCCTATGACACACTTAACCACACTCTGTTAGACATTTAAAACCCAGATCCACCTCCCGGGACCTCCCAGTACCTCTCAGGACTTTCCCACCTCTGGACCTGCTGCTCCTCACGGAGGCACGGAACCAACTGCCATTCTACTTCCGGGTTGGGAGGAGCCTCGATCACGTGATCGAAAGCTCTCCTTACATTTACACATATTTCAGAAATATTATTATTAATAATAATATACTAATAAAATAATAATATTTATATATTACGATGGAGTATTAGGGCCACATTAAGACTTTTTTTCATTAAATTACGAGAATAAAGTCGTAAATATTTAATTAATTACGAGAATAAAGTCGTAAATATTGATTAAATTACGAGAATAAATTCGTAAATATTCAATTAATTACGAGAATAAAGTCGTAAATATTCAATGAATTACGAGCTTTTAGACGTAAAATGTTAGGAAACTATAGCCCCAGATTGAATTTACCCGGAATTTCTCCTTTAAGGGCTTCACTGCTTGGCTTGCGGCTGAGCCACACACACACGATGGGCCGTTATCGGTTATCGCGCTGCGATAACGCGAGACTCTTATCGCGCGATAAAAAAAAATATCGCCGTTAATCTATTGTCAAAGTTGGGTTGGGAGCTGGGTCTATACCGGATCTCCACCAAGGAAGGTAAGCGCCGCGGAGCGGCTGCGTCCTCTGCCCGGCGACCCCCCCCCCCCCCCCCCCCCCCCAACACGTTCTCATCCCAACTCGTAATATACCGACGATTTGTCACGCCCCTAGATGTCTGGTACTGACGCAAAAGGTACCCTCCCGCGTCTGTGTGAAACGATCTGGGGGTTCTCATAATGTCACGGACCAGACAGAGGAGGACCACAAGTGCGTCACGTCTTGAGGGTTTTTATTGAATTTCGGGGAAAAGGGAGTTGGGAGAGTGAGTCCTGGAGCCCGTGTGTGTGTGCCCCCCAGCAGCAGAGAGGCGTCCGAAGGAGATGGTGGTAGAGGGTCCGGAAGTCCTGGGGGGGGGGAACACACACACAACAGGGCAGATGACTGGCAGGCAGAAGTACAGACAAGGGCAGGCAGTATCGTAGTTGAGAAGGCAGAAAGGCAGGTCGGTTTACCGGGGTTGGAGATCAGACGGGTTTTCGGGGTTGAAGGCAGGTCAGGTTTTCTGGGGCAGGAGATCAGGCAGGCTTTCAGAGACGGTCCGGGTTCGAAATCAGGAGTCAGAGATGTTTGCCAGGGAACAGGAGTCAAGAGCATGTTCACAGACGATCTGACCGAGGAGAACTGAAAACCAGAGCTTTATATACCGAGGTTAATTGGCAGAGTGAAAGCAGGTGGAGCAATTAAGCAGGGCAGAGTGGAGAGTGAGAGATAATTGATACTTGCAGACAGAAGCAAGGAGAGAAACCATGACACATAAACCCGTTCGCGTTGGTAAGAGACGAGCAGAGTCTACAGCGTCCGCTCGCAGAGCAGAGTCTACAGCGTCCATTCACTCCAATAATAACCCGGTCACGGTGATAGATTATACGCTAACCCTAACCTAACCATAACCCTAACCCTAACCATAACCCTAACCCTTTTTGGAGTGAATTGTTTCCCAGTAGACTGCGGACGCTGTAGACTCTGCTCTGCGAGCGGACGCTGTAGACTCTGCTCGTCTCTTACCACCGCGAACGGGTTTATGAGAACCCAGATCGTTTCACACAGACGCGGGAGGGAACCTTTTGCGTCAGTATCAGACGTCTAGGGGCGTGACAAATCGTCGGTATATATCTATCTATCTATCGATCGATCGATCGATCGATCTATCTATCTATCTATCTATCTATATATACTATCTATATATATATATATATATATATATATATATATATATAAAAATTAAATAAGAATTGTTCTTGTAAATATTCTAATTTATTCAGTTTGCACACAAAATTAAATGTCTTTCCTGTAAAGTTGGGTGTACATGATAAAACCTCTATCCACAATCTGAAAGTATTTGAACCGTTTCGTCCTAAATGTTAATGAATCAGGGTATCTGCAGGTTTCAGCAAGTCAAATTTAAGACTTTTTAAGACCTTTTTAATACCACCTTGAATGAAATTTAAGACCTAAAACACGTGATGGTGAGGGGGATCCCGCTGTATTACAACCCAAGCATAGCATGTGTGTCACTCAATGAGACTTTTTGTCTGTTTATTGAACATAAAGTGATACTCAGTGCTCTCTGGTTCAAAAGCTGTAAGTACAAGTGCAGTTTAACGGCATGTTTCCGACCAAGTATATTGTACAAAAAAACATAACCGTTTATATATGCAGCTAGCCAGAAAGAAGCCTCTCTACATGTCCTTCCCAAAAAATAGTCCTGCCCCGACAAATTTAAGACCTTGAGTTACAGTATTTAAGACCAGCATATGACATTTTTAACGAATTTAAGACTTTTTAAGGCCTTAAATTTAGAAACATGAATTTAAGACTTTTTAAGACTTTTTAAGGATGCGCGGACACATATGGCAAAATACAAAAATACGACAAAAATAAGCAATTTGTGAATCAAGACAAATTTATATTTTCAATTAAAAATAAACCATTCAATCCTTTTTAATTGATTTTAGGGGTGATGAGATGAATGTTTTCCATCACAAAATCCACGGCAGTCTCTCTCCATCCCTGGTCCAGCACATCCACTGAATCCAACAGCTGGATGTCACAGCTGCTTCCTGGGGGAAAGATAACAACAGCCTTCAAATATTATCAGAAATAATCACCAATCAAAAGTAAAATAACAATGCTAGATCTTGGGCCCTTTGGGCTCTGGGGTACAATCGTTTCGGTTCTTGTTCTTGTCTGTGATCTTGTCTGTGAAACTCACCAAACAGAGCGGGGAGTTGCTCGTTGGGGACCACAAAGGGAGGACCTGCAAGAAATATAGAAATCAATAAAACAAAATCTAAATCAATGCAAATATTTTGTCTTCCCTTCCTTTTTAAGGTAGTTTTACCTTTGTATTTTTCAGGGTCATAGTGTAATGTGGACAGCAGATATCTGCAGTCTTTAGCCATCAGAGTCAGAAGAAGTGAGGCATACCTGCAGTGTTGAGGGAAAAATTATCTTCGAATTAGTTTACCTACTTGCAAAAGTATTAAACAATATTAATTATCGATTAACTTACTTTTCTCTGTCTATGGGGTTAATGGCCACTAAGGCGCCACGGTCCCAAATGGCGCCGAACTGGCTCTCAACACAACTGTGTAAAAGATACAAATAATTTGATTAATTCATCAGACTTTGTCTGAATGAAGTCGTCGGTTGTGATGAAATGTAAAAACGGACGCCTTGCCTGGTGAATTTGAACAGGTCACATTGGTAGATGGAAATGTTTCTGTCAACGCTCTGAAACACAACATAGTTTGTTGAACTGTTTGCTTTACTTAACTTAAAGTCACCTTATAGATAAGTGGACCTTATCTATTGTGCATCAGGTGCATACCTTGTAAACCTTTGCTCCAGGTATGGAGGGGACAGACTCCACAACGTAGCTCAGCTTACTCTCTTCATAAAACTGCAGGATAGCCATTTCCACCACCTCCACCCCAACCACAGAATGGCCCATGTCTGCCAACCTGCCACACAGGACACATAAGTTTAGTTTGAAGACCTTGTGTCCTTGTGGCAGCTTATATGTTATATTTGTTACATATTTGTGTCTCCTACCACTTCATATCTACAGCTTTCCCACACAGAGGGAAGAAGAATCGCACTCCAGTTCGCCCAGCGACAACTTTGTCAATGTTGCTCTCCAGCAACCTTTGGACAAAACAAAAACACAAACATTTATAGTAATGCAGATAAAATATCACTTTGTGTTTTATATAACCCTATAGGACCATAAAGCTGCGGCAGGTTTCTGATGGACCACCAGCCTACTTGTACACGTGGGGCCGATGGAAACCGATTCGGTTTTCCTGCCATCGTTTCTCCCAGTCGGCCAGAGTCACGACCTGGTCCTCCTGCATCCTGGAGAGACCAGGGAGACAGACAGACAGACAGACAGACAGACAGACAGACAGAGACAGGCAGACAGAGAGACAGACAGACAGACAGACAGACAGAGACAGACAGACAGACAGACAGACAGACAGACAGACAGACAGACAGACAGACAGACAGACAGACAGAGACACTTTACATTACAGCAGCTCACACCGCAGAACAACATAAAGCGACCCTATGATAAAATAACAGACATGTGAACCATCATAACGGCCAAGTCAATAAACTGACCCCAGACCAACAGAACAACAGATTATAGTGAACAACCACTAAACCGTCGATTTAGTCAACTGCACTGCACATGAGCATCCCTATGACACACTTAACCACACTCTGTTAGACATTTAAAACCCAGATCCACCTCCCAGTACCTCTCAGTGGACCTG
Organism: Merluccius polli; assembly: GCA_030340625.1. Classification (NCBI taxonomy): domain Eukaryota; kingdom Metazoa; phylum Chordata; class Actinopteri; order Gadiformes; family Merlucciidae; genus Merluccius; species Merluccius polli. Next base: position 30,860 of record JAOPHQ010006705.1, read on the forward strand.
CTGCTCCTCATGGTGGGAAACAACTGCCATTCTACTTCCGGGTTGGGAGGAGCCTTCGATCACGTGATCTAAACCAAAGATCCGCTCAACCAGTAGGGCAAAGCTCATCTCGTTACATTTACATTACACATATTACAGAAATAATATTATTTTTAATAATAATAATAAACTACTACTACTACTACTACTACTACTACTACTACTACTACTACTAATAATAATAATAATAATAATAATAATAATAATAATAATAATAACAACAATACGACGGAGTATTAGGGCCACATAAAGACTATTTTTTTCATTAAATTACGAGAATAAAGTCGTAAATATTTAATTAATTACGAGAATAAAGTCGTAAATATGTAATTATTACGAGAATAAAGTCGTAAATATTGATTAAATTACGAGAATAAAGTCGTAAATATTCAATTAATTACGAGAATAAAGTCGTAAATATTCAATTAATTACGAGCTTTTAGACCTAAAATGTAAGTTAGTGAAAGATTGGCGCCGTCCTCCAGAAGACATGATGGATTCAACATCATCCAGTGATGAGGATCTGGTCCTCCTCACTCCACACAAGGAGGACATGTTGGGTACGTCCCGTTTAACACGTAGAGAAGGACAACTCCGATAATACTAATATCATATATAATAATACTAATATAATATATAATAATACTAATATAATATATAATAATACTAATATAATATATAATAATACTAATATAATATATAATACTAATATAATATATAATAATACTAATATAATATATAATAATACTAATATAATATATAATAATACTAATATAATATATAATAATACTAATATATAATAATAATAATAATAATAATATATAATACTAATATAATATATAATAATACTAATATATAATAATAATAATAATATAATATATAATAATAATATAATATATAATAATACTAATATAATATATTATAATAATATATACTAATATATATATTAGCTCTGGTTTGTTAGCTCTGTGTGAGACATCTGATATCTGGACGCTAGTGGAGGAAGAGCATCAGAAATATGAACTCCATACACACTATGGAGTTTGGACCACACACACACACACACACACACACACACACACACACACACACACACACACACACACACACACACACTAGCTGAACTTTCTATATGTGTGAACTTTATATTGTAAGAACAATGAATAAAAAGTAACGCCAAACTTAATCGCTGTGACAGCGTCTGTGTGAGGGAGCTTGACTGTGAACGTCTCCTTGGAAACGAATGACGCGCAGCCGTATTGAATTCCTATTGGTCCAAACCGGCCACGCCCCTCTCAGGTTTCCGGGTCCGTCTGAGTCCGTCTCTGTTGGTCCTCCAGAAGTTCTTCTAACTCCATGGAGATGAAGGCGCTAATAGGACTGCTGCTGTTGGTGGGTTTCCACGGTGTGTCCCCAGGTAAGACTGCTCCACAAGTGCTGTTCAAAGCTCTCTTTCCTAAAGGAGACCGTGTTTTAGTTGGTCCGTTTATATCTCAACCGGCAAAACGAAACTAGCCTGCTAGCCGTTGGATGACGTCGTTAACAAATGTTCAGTCCCCCATTTGGTTTAAAGTATTACTTTATTATTGCCAGACAAACTGCACATATGTTGAACTCAAAATGTCTGATGATAGCTTGTAAGCTGCCTACTTTCAAACCCTAAAAGTGTTTAATTGATTACCGAACATTAAACTTCAGTTTGGAGTCAATCCGATGAATATGTTTAGTTCACTTTTAATTACTCAGAGATATCTGATTATTAACCTTTTCTATATTCTTGTTCAGTCCTCACACACACACACACACACACACACACACACACACACACACACACACACACACACACACACACACAGTGATGTCCAGTATTAACCTGTCTGTCTGTCTGTCTGTCTGTCTGTCTGTCTGCAGTGCTTCACTCTCTGAAGTTGTTCTACACGGCGTCGTCTGGAGTCTCAAACTTCCCAGAGTATGTGTCTGTTGGGATGGTGGATGAACTTCAGTTTTATCGCTATGACAGCAACAGTCAGAAAGCAGAACCCAAACAGTCCTGGATGGACCAGCTCACCAGAGATGACCCAGACCTCCTGGAGAGGGAGACCAGAATCCTTCAGAGGAACCAGCAGGGCTCCAAAGTCGGCATTGAGACTCTGAAGAAGCGCTTTAACCAGACAGGAGGTCAGTTTACATCTCATGTCTCACCTCTCATGGAGATATCCAGCATTTTAATATCACTATAAAGTATCACCATATTCCTAAAACCACACACACACACACACACACACACACACACACACACACACACACACACACACACACACACACACACACACACACATACTATACACACACACACACGTATACACACACACACACACACTCACACACATATATACACACACACACACACACACACACACATACACACACACATATACACATGTATACACACATATACACACACACATACACATACACACACATACACATATATATACTGTATATACACACACACACACACACATATACACACATGTATACAAATACACATTATAAGTACAAACAAAACAAAAATGGACACAAACAGAAGAACATGAATCCAGAATCAGATTTCAAAACACGAATATTCATGTAAGTACTCAGTATGTTCTCTCTCTCTCTCTCTCTCTCCTCTCTCTCTCTCTCTCTCTCTCTCTCTCTCTCTCAGGTGCCCACATTGTTCAGGTGATGACTGGTTGTGAGTGGGATGATGAGGATGATACCACTGATGGATATGAACAGCATGGTTATGATGGGGAGGACTTCATAGTGTTGGACCTGAAGAACCTGAGATGGATCGCTCCAACACCACAGGCTTTCATCACCAAACTGAGATGGGACCAGAATAGAGCTTGGTTAGAATACCTGAAGAACTTATACACCAAGGAGTGTGTTGATGATCTGAAGAAGCTCCTGGCCTATGGGAAGAGCACTCTGCAGAGAACAGGTAGAGTCACATGACCTGGTGGAGTCGATGGCGTTTAAAAGCAGCGCCCTCTATAGCGCTGTTTACTTCTCATCGTGCTTTCTCTCTTCCACTCTCTCCTCCCTCCCTCCCTGTTTCTCCCTCTCTCCCTTTTCTTCATTTATCTCTCCTCTCTCTCCCCCTCTCATAACCTTGACCCTCCCTCCCTCCCTCCCTCCCTCCAGAGCGTCCTGAGGTGTCTCTCCTCCAGAGGAGACCCTCCTCCCCAGTGGTGTGCCATGCTACAGGCTT
>JAOPHQ010006706.1:0-43040 GCA_030340625.1 Merluccius polli
CTCGGTACGATCGGGGTCGCCGTCTGGCGCACACGATCCCTCTCGAAGCGCTCCCTGTACAGGAGGCGTTGTGCTTCCTGCAACACGCACGGGGGCTTAGTGTGGAGAAGTGGCTTTCTTGTATACCCCCGCGTCCCTCGTTTGCCTTCTTTCTCCCTCGCAGCTGTTGCCCATTGAGCTGAGTGGGGCAGTCGCTAATGTGCTCACTGGCGCCGGCTGGGGGTGATGGGCGGTACACTCCACCCACCACCTTTCCCCTCGGCCACCTGGGGCGCTGTGCCGGAGCGGGTTGCCACAAAACATGGAAATGAATGGCCTTAAATAAGTCATGTTTCAAAGGTTATCTAGCATAGATGTTACCTTTTCCTTAAACGCCAATGCAGTCATTGCTGGCTAGCTAGCTAGTTAATTGACTCAAGTGAAACTAACTAGCCGGCATCATGATGGATGGCCTGTTTAACGGAGCGCCACCGCAAGCAGCTATTGGTCAGATGATGTCTGGGGATGAATGACATTGAACTAGCAGCAGTCCACTAGTGCAGCTCTCTACCTGGATCACGCTTCACATGGATTCAGGCGCCCTGACGCTGGTCCGGTTCTGGTCCTGGTCCTGGTTCTGGTCCTGGTCCTGGCGCTGCCTCAAGTGGTTGACATAATCAAAGAGTTTGTAAGGACAAGATCATCCACTTCCCCACCCACACCCCACCCACCCACACACACACACACACACACACACACACACACGCAATGACGCGGTGATCAGATGCGCAAGTTGTAATCTTGGCGTTGTACAATGTCTTCGCCGCAACAAAGTGAAGTCATTTTTAGGCAATTATTTCCTGACTTTTATTATATACACCTCGGAAAAATACCGAGGTGACCTCAATGGTGGGTACGGCCCTGGTATACTTCAATGTTTAGTGCGAATTAATTTTGAATTGTACTTTGTTTAATTGAACAGTCAGTTGCAGATGTTGATACAACTATGAGGCTACTTCAGTATATATATATATATATATATATATATTATATATAATATATATATATAATATATATATATATATATCACTAATTCATAATGTTTGACATTATGATTTTCCGGACCTTCGCTTGAGGAAATTTCTCTCACCCCTGAGCAAATAAAGCTGTATTGTATGATAATTAATAGATAAGTTAGCGAGTGTGTGAATACAATCGAATGATACTCAAGTGATAATTGCAATCCTTTATTTCATCATATGTTTCACGTCCAACTAATTTCCATATGAGTTCAATTCAACAGATTTGTTTCATTTGATGATTTCAGACTAAATGATCATCATGTCTAAGGAGTGTCCAGCAGCACTCGGTGTAATTCAGGACTCTGCAGGAAGATGGCGCACAGTCAGATTTTGGTGGTTATGAAGCGCAGGATGATGATGTCATTGTCCCGGATTGTGTAGCCGAGTCCTAACAAAGCATCAAATGAAACATAACTAAACAGCATCCAATAAAATGTTGCCATATGGATAGTTATCTGTTTAAAGGTGTAAGTGTGTGTGGTGTGTGTGTGTGTGTGTGTTTGTATCATTTGTGTTTTTCAGCTTACCAACAGGGGTCAGGTCCTTGTTCTGATTGACCAGAATTACCCAGAATTTGCCAGCAGTTTTCGCTTCTCCAAAACTATCAACCCTCACCTCTTCCAAAAACATCGGCATGTGAGGGTTTTTTCCAGTTGTGAAACTGCAAAGAGGACACAGTGATATACGGTCAAATTACTTTCATTTAAAACGACCAACCTGATTCCTGAAATAAAGTATTGTTTTTATTTTAGCGGGTTAAAATTGTTGAATCTTTTAAATTATTTAGAGGACGTAAACTGGGAGGGAGGACTGGGTCCATCTCCATGAACCAGATGATAGAGGATGAGGATTGAGGGCCTAAAAGGGGCTAAAAATGTTAACTGCATAACATACCTGAAGTTTGAATGTCCATCTGCAAATTCAGTCAATGCATCTGCGACGCTGCAGTTCTTGCTGATACGAGGTTGGAAGGTCCCTTTCTCCACATCACCGTCCATCACGGTCAGGTGTAAGTCCACTTCAGCAGGACAAGGAAGGCATTAGAACATGTAGTAGACATATATAGCCTAGTCATACTATGAGTAATGAGCAAGCTCTTAATGTTCCTCAAAAGATCAGATGTTAAAGAGTGAGAGATTGTGTATTTCCTACCTTTACCCATGTCGAGAAGGTTGATCTTCACTTGTTGAGCTCTTCTGCAGCGATGGGAATCGTTGGTGAGGTTTCTGCTCTTGGTACACCTGCTTTTATAGTCCACATGTTGACTCACCTTGTCCAGGTATGAAGCCAGACAGGATGATCCACTGCCTCCTCACAGCAGGTGCACATGCTGGTAGAGTGCGTGGGTGGGAAGTTGGAATATGTCCTCCAGTAAGTCATTCAAACAAGGACATGTTAGACATTTCCTTACTTCTACCACTCAATACAATAAAACACATTTATAATCGTCAGCAGTCTTCATTTTGGCTGCATTGAAGAACAGGTCACTCTTTATGTTAGCTAGCGGTTAGCTGACGTTTGCGGCTACAGTAACATCAACCAGTTTGCAGCTGTTTGAATTCAAGACAATGAGAGGAGCTAGCGATGCGAAAACATAAACTGTATTAAAATTACAAAAGGTTGCGCTTACGTTGTGTAAATCAAGTAGTTCTTTCACTTTCAGAACCGTACTTATTTTGAGCTTTTTGTTCATGTAAATATATTGTAGTAGACTCAGGCCAGTGGCACATATTTAATGAATATATAAATGTATCAGAAAGAATAAAATAAAAAGGTCAATTTAATATGGAGACCAACTTTGTGATGTTTCTCAATGGAGATTGTTTGAGATGAGATGGCACCATGCTCGTTGGATTTACGAGAACTGCACCCATACACAGTGTACAGTACCGATGCAACCTACTGGTCTTTGCTGGTAATGCTGGTTGTAAGTACAAATACCTGCATACATACTGGACTGATAAAGAACACACACTGTTATTAGTAGTAGTATTATAATGATTTACACATTTAAACAAGTTGGGACAACCCTCCAGTTAACTATCAATTATAGCAGTAAGTATAGTTCCTCAAAATACATTTACATTAAACATATTACAACTATGTGTTACAGCACTACTTTTGGTGTCCCCCTCAGGAGTTGCTCTTGAGAAAATGTCATGTAGTTGTCCCCCAAAGTTGATATCAGATTTTCACTCCGCTTGAGCTGATTTCAAGGTTGCGATTTTCTATTGTATTTAAGTGGAAACTCATCTAGCGATGATTTTCTTAAATATTCTGAGAGCTCTGGAAATGTACTAGATATATATATATATATAATAGATATGTGTTATGTACGTTGTGTTGGACTTTTGCGAGGCGCACCACAAGAGAGTGGAGATCAGAGTGCACACCACGTCCTATGGAGACGGGCCGTTCGACCCACCAAAAGTCCCCTAGGGGGAAATCCCACTTTGCTTCCAGTTTTGAAAATGTACAGAGGATGTAGATTGTTACTCTGATTGGGACTAACCTGCCAGTGTGAAGGCCCATTCATCAACCTGTTGACTGACACCTTGTCCACCTTGTTATCTAAAGGTGCTCATCAAGCTCTTTCTGAAAGATGCCCAGGAAGACATACCGTACAAGGCACTTGTGTTCATGGTGCCGTTGAAGTAGTGTCTGTCTCTCAGGTCACTAAATAGATCCATCCAGAACTGTGTTCTAATAATGGAATGAGAGTATACAAAGTAATTTACCTCAGTGTTGTATAAATGTTTCTAACACAAACAAAAATAATTAAATATTAAGAGAGCGCGTGCGTGTCTGCCTTCTTCTGTTGGCACCTTCTATAACATCTTCAAACTTACCTCTGTTTCCTGAAAATGGACCACCATCAGGCCTTCTCTTGCATTACCACGTCATGACAACAATGTAGAAACGACGACAAATAATGCATCTATTTAGTGACCGGGAGCGAGCTTGCCAGCTAGCTTCCAGCTAACAACGTTTGGAGAACTTTTAACAATTATCTGTCTAATACGTTATGGGGATAATGACTAAATATGCTGAAAACACACAAAACCACTTCATTATCATAATAAAAGAGAAACACGTACCTCTTATAGCACAATCTTGACTGAAGACGTTCGTACCGGTAATTGAATAGAACCGCCGACCGGATATGGGTCCGTCACTGATTATGGTCCCCCCGGAAACATTTCCGTTGTCATTACTTGCAGTTCGTTTCCCTGTTTGTGTTACACCACGTCCTGCTACACGGTCCAATACCTCTCTAGTGGACGCTTGTCGTCTCTACCAGTCATTCCCCACACACACCTGTTCCTAATTAATAATCACTGTTTCCCTATTTAAGCCGGGGATTGTCAAGCAGCCGGCGCCAGTTCGTTGTTTCCCTAACCTACTAGTAATTCCCAGCCTGACTACGCCTGTTCCAGCCCTTGTTGCCGATCCCTGCCTGCCTGACGACCCCCCTGTTCCAGCCCTTGTTGCCGACCCCTGCCTGCCTGACGACCCCCTGTCCAGCCCTTGTTGCCGACCCCTGCCTGCCTGACGACCCACCTGTCCAGCCCTTGTTGCCGACCCCTGCCTGCCTGACGACCCACCTGTCCAGCCCTTGTTGCCGACCCCTGCCTGCCTGACGACCCACCTGTCCAGCCCTGTTGCCGACCCCTGCCTGCCTGACGACCCACCTGTCCAGCCCTGTTGCCGACCCCTGCCTGCCTGACGACCCGCCTGTTCCAGCCCTGTTGCCGACCCCTGCCTGTCCGACTACCAGCCCCGTTGCCGACCCCTGCCTGTCCGACTACCAGCCCCGTTGCCGACCCCTGCCTGTCCGACTACCAGCCCGTTGCCGACCCCTGCCTGTCCGACTACCAGCCCGTTGCCGACCCCTGCCTGTCCGACTACCAGCCCTGTTGCCGAGCCCCCCCCCTGCCTGACTACCCGTCCCCTGCCTAGCCCTTGTCCACCTGATTGCCTGCCCCGTACCAGACCCCGCTAGCCTGACTCCCCGAACGATCACCCAATAAATTCCTTTGCCTTTTCCTGTCTCTGCCTCCCTGTGTCCAGCATTTGGGTCCCAGTGTTCTTGTACCTTAACAGTACGAACTGGCCAAACATGGACCCAGCTGACGCAGAGGGGTTCAGGGCAATGATCTCCCGCCAAGGGACTCTCTTGGGCCAACACGATCAGGCCTTGCAGGAGATCGCCACCGCCCTCCGGGAGCTGACTCTAGCCGTCGGCGCTCAGCTCCCCGCCCCCCCAGAACCACCAGCCCCCACCCCGAGTCCGTTGGTTTCTCCCCGGGAACCATTCATCCCAGCCCCCCAACGTTATGGAGGGGATCTGGGATCCTGCCGGTCATTCCTTACCCAGTGTTCCCTTGTTTTTGAGATGCAGCCCCAGACTTACCCCACCGAGATCAAAGATAGCTTACCTGATCGGTTCGCTGAGTGGCGAGGCTCTCGCGTGGGCCGCGGCGGTGTGGGAACGTGGGTCTTCGGTTTGTTATAACTACGGCGCCTTCACGGATGATATGAGGAAGGTCTTTGATCATCCTGTCCGGGGCAGGGAGGCCTCCCAACGTCTCCTGCAGCTTCGCCAGGGATCACGCAGCGTAGCCTCTTTTGCAGTGGAGTTCCGGACCCTCGCTGCTGAGAGCGGCTGGAACGAGGAGGCGCTGCAGGGGGTATTCCAAAATGCGCTCAGTAGCGAGCTAAAGGACCGCTTAACCTCCTGGGAGGAACCCGCGACTTAGACCATCTCATTTCTCTCGCGATTCACATGGACAATCGTTTGCGAGAGCGGCGCAGAGAGAGAGGCACCCGCTCGTTCGCCACGCCCCCTTTTGAGTCACCGGCTGCAACGCAGTCCTCCCTCCCGGTTACCGTTCCTCCCCGCTATGGGCGGCCCCCTTCCCCCGAGCCGATGCAGATCGGACGCACACACCTTACTCCCGAGGAGAGGGAGCGGCGTATTCGATCTGGAGCTTGTTTGTATTGCGGCACTTCCGGTCATTTTCGATCCGGATGCCCGCCCTCTCGGGAAAAGAACGGGCTCGTCAGTAACTCGAGGGGTACTGGCGAGCCGCTCTCATAATCCCTCAGTCTCCCGCCCCCTAGAGGCCACCCTTATGTGGCAAGATCAAAGCCTCCCGCTCTCCATTCTCCTGGACTCCGGAGCGGATGAGAGCTTTATCGATCAGGAGTTGGTTAAGCGACTGAGCATTGACACCATTCCTCTCGATCTTTCGATCGAGACCCAGGCGCTAGATGGGAGGTCCCTCACACGGGTGGAACGCCGCACCGTTCCGCTCAACCTGCTAGTTTCTGGGAATCATCAGGAGACCATATCCCTCCTGGTGATTGCCAGCCCCTTCTCCTCGGTTGTTCTGGGCTACCCCTGGTTGCAAACTCACAATCCTCAGATAGATTGGGGAACCGGGCGCATCCTGTCATGGAGTACCCATTGCCTGTCCCAGTGCTTGCGGTCCGCCCCGGCTCCTCGGGCGACAGAGTTCGAGTCCGTACCCGAACCTCCTAACCTGTCCTCCGTCCCGGAAGAGTACCACGACCTCGGAGCGGTGTTCAGCAAGTCCCACGCCTTGACCTTGCCCCCCCACCGCCCTTATGACTGCGCCATAGACCTCCTCCCCGGAGCCCCCCTTCCTAGCAGCCGTCTGTTCAACCTCTCCCGCCCAACGCGAGTCGATGGAGGAGTACATCGGGGAATCCATCGCCGCTGGAATCATCCGTCCTTCTTCGTCACCTGTTGGAGCGGGTTTCTTCTTTATTACCAAGAAGGATAAATCGCTTCGCCCCTGCATCGACTACCGTGGTCTGAATGACATCACGGTGAAAAATAAATACCCATTACCGCTTATCAGTTCCGCCTTCGTCCCCCTTCATGGAGCCTCCGTGTTCTCAAAATTAGATCTGCGTAATGCATATCATCTGGTCCGCATTCGGGAGGGGGACGAATGGAAGACGGCTTTTAATACTCCTTTGGGCCACTACGAGTATCTGGTGATGCCATTCGGCCTCACCAACGCCCCCGCAGTGTTTCAAGCTTTGGTTAACGATGTCCTCCGGGACCTGTTGAATCACACCGTTTTCGTCTACATCGACGATATTCTAATCTTCTCAAGATCCATAGTGGAGCACAGGGTCCATGTCCGGCAGTTTCTGCAGAGGCTGTTGGAGAACAGGCTGTATGTCAAGGCGGAGAAGTGCGAGTTTCACGTCCCATCCATTTCCTTCTTGGGGTATATAATCAGCCAGGGCCAGGTAGAAATGGATCCCTCTAAGGTCTCTGCGGTGGCCGAGTGGCCCCCTCCTCTTAACCCGCAAGAGATTGCAACAATTCCTTGGCTTTGCCAATTTTTACCGTCGCTTTATACGCGGTTACAGCCAAATCGCGGCACCCCTCACGGCCTTGACTTCCACCAAGAGCCCTTTGCTTGGACGCCGGAGGCGGAGACCGCTTTTCAGGGCCTCAAACAGCGGTTCGTATCTGCTCCCATCCTCACCCAACCTGATCCTTCACTTCAGTTCGTGGTGGAGGTCGACGCCTCGGACACCGGAGTGGGCGCGGTTCTCTCCCAGCGTTCCTCCTCCGACCACAAGCTCCATCCCTGCGCCTTCTTCTCTCGAAGGTTGTCCCCGCCGGAGCGCAATTACGACGTGGGCAACCGAGAGCTCTTAGCTGTCAAGCTTGCCTTGGAGGAGTGGCGACATTGGTTGGAGGGCGCAGAGCTTCCTTTTATTGTTTGGACCGACCATCGCAATCTCGCTTACCTCCAAACGGCTAAGAGGCTAAATTCCCGTCAGGCCAGGTGGGCCTTATACTTTGGCCGGTTCAACTTTTCCCTTACCTACCGTCCCGGCTCCCAGAATGTTAAGCCGGATGCTCTGTCCCGCCTGTATTCTCCTGAGGACCCCCACTGACCCCGAGACCATTCTGCCACCCACTTGTCATTGCCACTCTCACCTGGGAGGTGGAGTCTGCGGTTCGTCTGGCGCAGAGGCAACAGCCGGATCCCGGTCTCGGCCCCCCCAACCGTATGTTCGTCCCTGACGCAGTAAGGTCTCAAGTATTGACCTGGGCGCACTCCTCCCGGCTTACATGCCACCCAGGCATCACCCGCACCTTGGATTTCATCCGTCGGCGTTTCTGGTGGTCCACCATGGACAAGGACGTTCGATCGTTTATTTCGGCGTGTGCGACTTGCGCCCGAAACAAGACCTCGACCCGCCCCCATTCCGGTTTACTACAGCCCCTACCCATCCCTAGCCGCCCTTGGTCACACATCGCCCTGGACTTCGTCACTGGTCTACCCACGTCAGAGGGCAATACCACCATCCTTACCGTGATTGACCGTTTCTCAAAGGCCGCCCACTTCATCGCCCTCCCCAAGCTCCCCACCTCAAGGGAGACCGCCGACCTCCTGGTCAAGCATGTATTCTGCCTGCATGGCATCCCCGGACATTGTGTCCGACCGAGGCCCCCAGTTCACCTCACAGGTATGGCGGGCATTCTGTAAGGCTCTTGGCGCCACTTCCAGCCTCTCCTCTGGGTTTCACCCCCAGTCTAACGGCCAATCAGAACGAGCCAACCAGGAGATGGAGGCGGCACTTCGCTGCATCACCCACGCCAGCCCCACCACCTGGAGCTCTCAGCTGCCCTGGGTGGAATACGCCCATAACACGCTGTTAAATGCATCCACTGGGTTATCCCCATTCATGGCCTCCCTGGGTTACCAACCTCCCCTGTTCCCTGATCTGGAGGAAGAAATCGCAGTCCCCTCGGTCCAAACCCATCTGCGCAGGTGCCGGCGCATCTGGAAACGGACACGCACTGCACTACTTCATGCATCCTCTCGCTCCCAAATTCAGGCTAACAAGCGGCGTCGACCTGCACCCGAGTACGCCCCCGGGCAAGGGGTTTGGTTGCGGGCTAAGGATCTTCCCTTGAAGGGGATTCCTCCCAAACTCTCCCCACGCTTCATCGGCCCCTACACCATCTCCAAGGTGGTCAACCCCTCTGCGGTTCGCTTGAACCTCCCCCCTGCACTCCGCCGCATCCACCCCACTTTCCATGTCTCGCAGATTAAGCCAGTCTCTACCAGTCCGTTGTCCCCCCCCATCCCACCTCCACCTCCGCCAAGGCTGATTGACAATCATCCAGCTTGGACGGTCCGTCGACTCCTGGATGTGCGGCGTCGCGGCCGGGGACATCAGTACCTGGTCGATTGGGAGGGGTATGGTCCTGAGGAGAGATCCTGGGTTCCCCGCAAGCGGATTCTGGATCCCTCCCTTATTCGGGACTTTCACCGGGATCACCCGTCCCCCCCACCCGAAGTACCCTGCGACAGGGTTCCCGCCTCCAGGCCCCCACCCATCCCGGTCACAGACAATCACCCGGCGGTGCTAGGGCGTCCGCCGAGAGGCGTCCGTAGAGGGGGGGTACTGTTACACCACGTCCTGCTACACGGTCCAATACCTCCATCTAGTGGACGCTTGTCGTCTCTACCAGTCATTCCCCACACACACCTGTTCCTAATTAATAATCACTGTTTCCCTATTTAAGCCGGGGATTGTCAAGCAGCCGGCGCCAGTTCGTTGTTTCCCTAACCTACTAGTAATTCCCAGCCTGACTACGCCTGTTCCAGCCCTTGTTGCCGATCCCTGCCTGCCTGACGACCCCCCCTGTTCCAGCCCTTGTTGCCGACCCCTGCCTGCCTGACGACCCCCTGTCCAGCCCTTGTTGCCGACCCCTGCCTGCCTGACGACCCACCTGTCCAGCCCTTGTTGCCGACCCCTGCCTGCCTGACGACCCACCTGTCCAGCCCTTGTTGCCGACCCCTGCCTGCCTGACGACCCACCTGTCCAGCCCTGTTGCCGACCCCTGCCTGCCTGACGACCCCCTGTCCAGCCCTGTTGCCGACCCCCCTGCCTGACCCCCCTGTTCCAGCCCTGTTGCCGACCCCTGCCTGTCCGACTACCAGCCCCGTTGCCGACCCCTGCCTGTCCGACTACCAGCCCGTTGCCGACCCCTGCCTGTCCGACTACCAGCCCGTTGCCGACCCCTGCCTGTCCGACTACCAGCCCGTTGCCGACCCCTGCCTGTCCGACTACCAGCCCTGTTGCCGAGCCCCCCCGCCTGCCTGACTACCCGTCCCCTGCCTAGCCCTTGTCCACCTGATTGCCTGCCCCGTACCAGACCCCCGCTAGCCTGACTCCCCGAACGATCACCCAATAAATTCCTTTGCCTTTTCTCCTGTCTCTGCCTCCCTGTGTCCAGCATTTGGGTCCCAGTGTTCTTGTACCTTAACAGTTTGCGCGTGTTGTGAAGTCGATGCAGGTGTTTTCTGAATTTGCAGGTGTTTTTCTGAATTTGCAGGTGTTTTTCTGAGTTTGCATGTGTTTTGGCATTTGCAGCGCACGTGTTGTGTAATCGATGAAAGTGTTTTCTGAGTTTGCAGGTTTTCTGAGTTTGCAGGTGTTTTCTGAGTTTGCAGGTGTTTTGGCATTTGCATGTGTTGTGACCCTTCTCGGCCACCGTAAGAAACCACACGCCGGAGTGAGCTAGCGCCCCGAAACATGTGCGAGTGAGGCCACAACCTCGGCTACAGTTGGTCTCCCCAAACACAGCAGGGCTCGTGTTTCAGGCCTTGCGGTCTCCTAAAGTGTATATATATCGAAGTACACATCAGGCTCCATGTCACCGCTGTTTACAGGAAAGTGATTTATGAACCCTGTTGTTTTTTGGAGAGAGATGGAGTGGGGGGGGGCAAGAGGATGAAGGATTTTCAGAAGTCGGTTAAGTTAAGCTACTGGGATAATCAGAAACCATTAAATTCATTAAAGACGACGGTGGACCGATTTTTTTTTTTATCTCGTCGGCTAATCCTAAAGAGGGATTGTAACACTTTAATGTGTGCGGGCATGCAGAGCATTCACACTCGGTGAGTATGAATCACACCATGAGAGCTGTCCTCAAGGTACTCATAAATGATTACTCATATATCAAACCCAGCAGGATCAATACATCTCACAGCCTGGTATTCTGTTTTACTTTTTTGGAAATTGATACGCTACACAAGTTAAGCCATCAAATAGGATATGGGTGTGTCTTTTAATTGTATTTCATTTGTGCGGTGGCTCGGTCTGTTTAATTTGGAAAACACAGTGCTGTGTAAATGCCAGGCATAATTGCGCGTTTGTAAGGTAAACACGGCGTACTACACAAGTTTGTAGATCCTGCCAGGGTCCAAAATGAACACCTGCCACCAGCCAATGGCTGAAAGATTTGACATTTGTCAGTGTAGCGGTTGTATACTCTCTGTTGCGTTGTGTGATGAATCGGGCAAACACCTTCACTCTTGGCACCAGCACGCCGTTTATTCTGATAACAGAAGCATATATATGGTCTCTCACTAGGGTGACCAGACGTCCTGAGAAATTCGGGACAGTCCCGAAATCTAAGCGTTTGTCCCGAATCCCGAATCCAGCCCTATTTGTCCCGAAAATGATACTCAAGCAGAATACTGAGTAGTTATTTTCTGATAAACATTAAAAACTGTCCATACTCAGTCCGTAGAGAGGTTGAGTCGACTCGAACCCCCCCATCGTCAATCGCGCAGCCCCCCCCTGTTGACAATCGCGCACCCACCCCCCCAGAATTTTGTTCCCAGTCCGTCACTGCCTACACCCCCCCCCCCCCCCCCCCCCCCCCCGAACAAAAAAAAAAAGTCCCGAATTTCAGCCAATCTCATCTGGTCACCCTATCTCTCACAGCCACTCTAAGCTCCAACATTGCTAAAACATACAAAAACAAATAATTGAGCTAACTGTTAAGCAAGCTACACCACGGAGATCAGAAGTTACATTTTAGCTAGCAAAACACACCACGCGGTGAGCCTAAATCACAAAAACATAGTAATAGAATCACAGAAAAGTTTTTAAATAATTTCAGAGATTCTCTCAAACATGTTAAATTGAAAAATATTACTTTCATCAAGAAAAACAAACCTATTTTATAGTATTTTAGTGGAGCTTATTTACACCCAACTTACCACACGGACAGCATAGTGCAGACTGGCAATGCACGGGCTGCACCGCTCAAGTCTGCACCGCTCAAGTCTGCACGCCCCCAGCAGAGGGCGCTCATGTTACACACAGTCCCAGTGGATACTCATTATAATTAATTATAAACAGTATTTAAACAACTAATATAGTACAATAAGGACATTCAATGCCAAGGTATGGGGCAGAGGGCTGGTGATGGCAAGGCTGATGAAATCTGACAGGCCTATTGCGTCGGCTGCTCACAGAAATACACACAACTCGTCTGACTGGTCAGGTGCCATTTTGGTGTGTGCAGTGTGTGTGTGGTGTAGAGTATGTGAGCATGTGTGTGTGTGTGTGTGTGTGTGTGTGTGGTGTGTGTGCTTGCGTGTGTGTGAATACAGTCGAATGATACACATGTGATAATTGCAATCCTTTATTTCATCATATGTTTCACGTCCAACTAATTTCCATATGAGGTCAATTCAACAGATTTGTTTCATTTGATGATTTCAGACTAAATGATCATCATGTCTAAGGAGTGTCCAGCAGCACTCCAGCAGTGTAATTCAGGACTCTGCAGGAAGATGGCGCCACAGTCAGGGTGTGACGATGGTTGTGTAGCGCAGGATGATGATGTCATTGTCCCGGATCCCGTAGTAATGGAGTCCTAACAAAACAACAAATGAAACATAACTAAACAGCATCCAATAAAATGTTGCCATATGGATAGTTATCTATTTAAAGGTGTGTGTCTATGTGTGTGTGTGTGTGTGTGTGTGTGTGTGTGTGTGTGTGTATCATTTGTGTTTTTCAGCTTACCAACGGGGGTCAGGTCCTTGTTCTGATTGATCAGAAGTTCCCAGAAGTGGTTATCGCATTTCACCTTAATAAAACTACAGCCCTCACCTGCTCCAAAAACATCGGCATGTGAGGGGTTTTGGTCCAGTTCTGATACTGCAAAGAGGACACAGTGACATACGGTCAAATGACTTTCATTTAAAACGACCCAACCTGATTCCTGAAATAAAGTAATTGTTTTTATTTAGCGGGGGTTAAAATAGTTTGAATCTTTCAAATTAAGTTAGAGGACTAAACTGGAGGAGGACTGGGTCCATGCTCCACAAACCAATGATTGAGGGACTGAGGGCCTAATAATCGGGGGGGGGGGGGGGGGGGGCTAAAAATGTTAACTGCATAACATACCCGAAGTTTGAATTCTCTTTCCATATGCATCCAATGCCCCGAAGATGTCTTTGAATTTGTTGATCTGAGGAGTGAACTTCTTTATCACCTTCATCACCGTCCATGATGATCAGCTGGAAGTCCACTTCAGCAGGGACAAGGAAAGGCATTAGGAAACAGGTAGTAGACATGTATAGCCTAGTCATACTATGAGTAATGAGCAAGGCTCTTAATGTTCCTCAAGAAGGATCAGACGTTAAAGAGTGAGAGGTTGTGTATTTCCTACCTGTAGCCCAGGTCGAGAAGGTTGATCTTCACTTGTTGAGCTCTTCTGCTGCGATGGGAATCGTTGGTGAGGGTTTCTGCTCTTGGTACACCTGCTTTTATAGTCCACATGTTGACTCACCTTGTCCAGGTGCATGAAGCCAGACAGGAGTGATCCACTGCATCCTCTCAGCATGTGCACATGCTGGTACAGTGGTGGTGGTGTGGGAAGTTGGGAATACGTCCTCCAGTAAGTCGTTCAAACAGAGGACATGTTAGACATTTCCCTTTCGTCTACCACTCAATACGAATAAAACAGCATTTATTAATCGTCAGCAGTCTTCATTTTGGGCTGCATTGAAAACAGGTCTCTCTTTATGTTAGCTAGCGGTTAGGCTGAGTTTGCGGCTAAAGTAACATCAACCAGTTTGCAGCTGTTTGAAGTCAAGACAATGAGAGGACTAGCGATGCGAAAAACATTAACTGTATTAAAATTACAAAAGGGTTGGCAGCGTTACGTTGGTAAATCAAGTAGTTCTTTCACTTTCAGATCCGTGACTTATTTGAGGCGTGTTGTTCATGTTAATATATTGTAGTAGACTCAGGCCAGTGGCAACATATTTAATGAATATATAAATGTATCAGAAAGAATAAAGATAGAAGGTCTATTTAATTTGGAGACCAACTTTGTGATCAATGGAGATTGTTGTGAGATGAGATGGCACCATGCTCGTTGGATTTATGAAAACTGCACCCATACACAGTGTGAGCAGTACCGATCAACCTACTGGTCTTTGCTGGTAATGCGGTTGTAAGTACAAATACCTCATACATACTGGACTGATAAAGAACACACATCTGTTATTAGTAGTGAGTATTATAATGATTTACACATTTAAACAAGTTGGGGACAACCCTCCAGTTAACTATCAATTATAGCAGTAAGTATAGTTCCTCAAAATACATTACATTAACATATTACAACGATTGGGGGGGGGTTACAGCACTACTTTTGGTGTCCCCCCTCAGGAGTTGCTCTTGAGAATATTCAAGTAGTTGTCCCCCCAAAGTGATATCAGATTTCACTCAGCTTGAGCTGATTTCAAGGAGGCGATTTTGCTATTGTATTGAAGTGGAAACTCATCTAGCGATGATTTTCTTAAATATTCTGAGAGGCTCTGGAAATGTACTAGATATATATTATAATAGATATGTGTTATGTACGTTGTGTTGGACTTTTGCGAGCGCACCACAAGAGAGTGGGAGATCAAGTGCACACCACGTCTATGGAGACGGGCCGTTAGACCCACCCTAAATCCCCTAGGGGGAAATCCCACTTTGGGCTTCCAGGTTTGAAAATGTACAGAGGATGTAGATTATTACTCTGATTGGGACTAACCTGCCAGTGTGAAGGCCCCTTCATCAACCTGTTGACTGACACCTTGTCCAACTTGTTATCTAAAGATGGTCTGAAAACCATCACCTTTGCAGAACAACCTGTTATCTTCTTGAGTTCCATTGAAACCAGGAGGACATGTCTGAACAACATCGTACGCTATTTCTTGGCAACTTGGCAAAGCCACCCGTGTACGATGACTGGACAAGGTGTCAGTCAACAGGTTGACGAAGGGGCCTTCACACTGGCAGGTTAGTCCCAGTCAGAGTACGGTTGCTATGGCAACAGTCCTGCGTCCTCTGTGCAGTTTCAAAACTGGAAGCAAAGTGGGATATTAACCCATTTGGACCCAGGTGACTTTTGGGTCACCTGAGCACGCATACACACACACACACAACACACACACACACACACACACACACTTCCCCTAAGTCCATGTTTAAAAGCGCAGTATTTGATACTCCCCTTGCAGACGTCTGTTTTGTTGAAATGTTTTAAACCTGTAAATAAAGCTGGTATGTATGATAATTAATAGATAAGTTTAGCAGGCAGTGCAGCCTGACTCTGGGTTTCTGTGTGTGTGGTGTGTGTGTGTGAACACAGTCGAATGATACACATGTGATCCTGCAGATTTGCTCTCTACAACATCCGCCGGATCCGACCCTTCCTCACGAGGATAGCAGCGCAGCTCTTGGTCCCAGCACTCGTCCTCTCCCGCCTCGACTACTGCAGCTCGCTCCTGGCTGGACTCCCTGCCTCCGCCATCAAGCCTCTGCAGCGCATCCAGAACCCGGCAGCGCGACTCGTGTTCAACCTGCCGAAGTTCTCCCACGTGACCCCTCCCTTCCGCGACCTCCACTGGCTCCCTGTAGCAGCTCGTATCAGATTCAAGACGATGGTACCGACCTACAAGGCTGTCAACGGAACCGCCCCAACCCACCTCCAGGCACTAGTCAGACCCCACGCCCCGGCTAGAACTACCTCGGCCCGCTGGCCGGTACCGCCATCCCTGAGAGCGAGCAAAGGTCACACAGCCGAGTCTCAACTCTTCTCTGTCTTGGCGCCGCTATGGTGGAACGACCTCCCTGCTGACGTGAGGACCGCACAGTCCATCACCTGCTTCCGCAAGAGACTCAAGACCCACCTGTTGAGAGTTCACCTGGATGTCCTGCTACTTTGAAATTCTGCTCTTAGTATTTTTCTAACTTATCTCTGTTGTATTCTAGCAATCGTTGACTTTAGCAATTGGGTGTGCTTGAAACTCGTTCTGGTGGAATCCTTACTTTACTGGACAGCGGTTAACTTGCACTTTCTCCTAACAAATATACTTATTGGTAAGGGCGCTTTGGACAAAAGCATCTGCTAAATGCCCTAAATGTCTAAAAAAAAGAAGAAAAATGTGATAATTGCAATCCTTTATTTCATCAAATGTTTCACTTCCATGAGTTCAGTTAAACAGTTTCAGGTTCAAAAGAAATAGCGTACGTTTATTTTCAGACATGTCCCTCCTCCTACAAAAGGAGCTGAGCTGCTGAACAGGAAGGTCATCTAAAGATGATCGGAAACCACACCTTTACAGAACAAACAGTTCTCTTCTTGAGTCCATTGAACCAGGAGGACATGTCTGAACATCAACGTACGGTATTCTTGGCAACCTGGCAAAGCCACCGTGTACGATGACTGACAAGGTTCAGTCAACAGGTTGACGAAGGGGCCTTCACAACTGGCAGGTTAGTCCCAATCAGAGGTACGGTTGCTATGGCAACAGTCTGCGTCCTCTGTGCAGTTTCAAAACTGGGAAGCAAGTGGATTTCAACCCTAGTGGACCCAGTGACTTTTGGGTCACCTGAGCACGCATACACACACACACAAACACACACACACACAAACATACACACACACTTATCTCTGTTGTATTCTAGCAATTCGGTTGACTTAGCAATTGGGGTGTGCTTGAAACTCGTTCTTGTGGAATCCTTACTTTACTGACAGCGTTAACTGTTGCACTTTCTCCTAACAAATGTACTTATTGTAAGTCGCTTTGGACAAAAGCATCTGCTAAATGCCCGTAAATGTCTAAAAAAAAGAAGAAAAATGTGATAATTGGCTTGCCCTTGTATGTCATCAAATTGTTCACTTCCAACTAATATTCATATGAGTTCAGGTTAAACAGATTCACGTTCAAAAGAAATAGCGTACTTGTTTTGTCAGACATGTCTTCCTCCTACAATGAGAGCTGAGCTGCTGAGCAGAAGATCATCTAAAGATGATCTGAAACCACACCTTTACAGAACAAACAGTTCTCTTCTTGATCCATTGAACCAGGAAGACATGTCTGAAAAACAACAACGTACGTATTTCTTGGCAACTTGGCAAAGCCACCGTGAGAGGGGTCACGTGGGAGAACTTCGGCAGGTTGAACACGAGTCGCGCTGCCGATGCGCTGCAGAGGCTTGATGGCGGAGGCAGGGAGTCCAGCCAGGAGCGAGTTGCAGTAGTCGAGGCGGGAGAGGACGAGTGCTGGGACCAAGAGCTGCGCTGCTTCCCTTGTGAGGAAGGGTCGGATCCGGCGGATGTTGTAGAGAGCATATCTGCAGGATGGGGTCACCGTGGTGACTACGATCACGTGTGTATCATTCGACTGTGTTCACACACGCATGCCCACACACAGTTTAGATACTTTATTCAATTCCACATTACAAGTCAATTTTCATTAGGAATCCATTTTTTTTAATGATCAAACCGATTAAAACAGATCAGCACATTGTTATGTATGACAATACAATCTTAAATGCAACTTTGATGGATGTTATCAAACACATAACAATGGGCCTCATTCACAAACCGTTCTTAAGAACAAATTTGTTCTTAAGTCCTACTTCCGAAGATTTTACAAAGATTGTGGCATTCATGAATGTTTTTCTTATCCAGGATTTTTCTTAGGTAAGAACAAATCCTACGAACACTCAGGAGTACTCTTAAGCACAATTCAGTGCCGACATGTTGGCATGGTTGTGTCTTCTTTTTTTTTAAGTTCAATAAAATACATTACAGTGAAATTTGTCATATTTATGTATTTATTTATTAATTTCACTTTTTTTTCATTTTTCATTTTAATTACATTAAATGTGCCAACGCTTTAACATGAATCAAGTACATTGGAAACCATGCCATCAATTAGTGATCCCACCCTATTTATAGGTGGCATTTCTCCATCCATGGCCTACAGAACAACGGCATATATATTGCTGCTACAGGAGATTGGGGATCTGCCCTACGGAGGGAACAAATCTTTCAGGACCACGTAGATCTTTTTTCAGAGGCCCTTGCACACGGCCCTGCAGTCCCTTTTGTGGGCCCTTTTATGGGCATTAATGGGCAGTTACCTATGCTAATCCTATGTTAATTAGACTCATTTGGCATGCACGCTCAGTTTACGAGGAGATGGCGTTCATCAATCTAAGAAACAGCTACGAACAATTCAGCGGCTTAAGAACACGTTGATGAATCTGACGTAGCGTCTTCTTAGAAATCTTCTGGGATGGAGGACTTAAGAAAGAATCCAAGAAGATTCTTAAGAAGATATTGGTGAATGAGGCCCATTGAGTGCTGTGCGTAAAATCATGTCGGAAAATTCTCTACATTAACGGCAGCAGTTAAGATGGGTGTTGTTTGGCCTAGTGTGGCATTGGGAGGTCAGACTGGCGTGCGCTCCGCTCCACACACACACACACACACACACACACACACACACACACAGTAACCAGAGTCAGGCCGCACTACCTGCTAACTTATCTATTAATACCTCCTACAAAGAGAGCTGAGTTGCTGAGCAGGAAGGTCATCTAAAGATGATCTGAAACCACACCTTTACAGAATAAACTGTTTTCTTCTTAATTCCATTGAATCAGGAGGACATGTCTGAACAATAACATACGCTATTACTTGGCAACCTGGTAAAGCCACCGTGTACGATGACTGGACAAGTCAACAGGTTGACGAAGGGGCCTTCCCCACTGGCAATTTAGTCTCATCAGAGTAACAACGACATGACCCCTGTTGGTAAGCTGGAAAACATAAATGATACAAACACACACACACACACACACACACACACACACACACTTTAAACAGATAACTATCCACATGGCAACATTTTATTGGATGCTGTTTAGTTATGTTTCATTTGATGTTTTGTTAGGACTCCATGACTACGTGGTCCGGGACAATGACATCATCATCCTGCGCTACAAAACCATCATCACACCCTGACTGTGGCACCATCTTCCTGCAGAGTCCTGAATTACATCGAGTGCTGCTGGACACTTAGACATGATGATAATTTAGTCTGAAATCATCAAATGAAACAAATCTGTTGAATTGAACTCATATGGAAATTAGTTGGACGTGAAACATATGATGAAATAAAGGATTGCAATTATCACTTGTGTATCATTCGACTGTATTCACACTAGAGACGGGCATAGATTAAAATATTTGATATAGGTTAATCTAGATTAACGTGGCTCATTCGAATGATCCATAATATGTTTGCTACCTAAATGACGACTTACATTTCCTAAATAATGTCTTATTTTACTTAAATAATGACTTATATTACCTATATAATGACTTATATTACCTATATAATGACTAATATTGCCTAAATAATGACTAAAAGTGGTCAGCGAGATTGTTGAGCGGGAGGGGGGGGGGGGGGGGGGGGGGGGGGGGGGGGGGGGGGGGGGGGGGGGGGGGGGGGGGGGGGGGGGGGGGGGGGGGGGGGGGGGGGGGGGGGGGGGGGGGGGGGGGGGGGGGGGGGGGGGGGGGGGGGGGGGGGGGGTGGGGGGGGGGGGGGGGGGGGGGGGGGGGGGGGGGGGGGGGGGGGGGGGGGGGGGGGGGGGCTACCGGAGCTTTTTGAACCAGGCGCTACCGGAGATTTCGTTTCACGTTAATATGGCGATGAAAATATACGCATGTGACATGTCAGTACTAAGTCGTGTACTTGCCCCAACAGAATAAGATGAAACAAATTTACAGTTCCTTTCGAAAGAAATAGTGAACGTGTGAAGCAACTGCGATATGAGTATGTTCAGGTAAGCTATAGTGTCATTGGTTCTGAATTTCGAAGTGCATAGGCTACTGTAGTGCTGTGTATGGGCCTGATGTGTTGCATTTGTTTTGTCTTGTCCAGAGAGTAATGGAGCTGGAGGCAGATGCCATGGGACACGAGCTGCTCTTTGTCGATGAGGCAGGTTTTAACCTCAGTAAAACAAGGAGGCGTGGTAGGAACATTATTGGACACCGTGCAATAATCAATGTCCCAGGACAACGTGGTGGTAACATCACCATGTGTGCAGCTATCAGCCAAAATGGTGTTGTTCACCATCATGCAACCATTGGCCCATATAACTCTGCACACATGATTGCATTCCTGGACACCTTACACGACATTCTCACTGTTCAGAGACCAGAGCAGACCCGATATGTCATCATATGGGACAATGTTAGTTTCCATAGGGCTGCTTTGGTCCGCAACTGGTTTACCGATCACCCACTCTTCATGGCACTCAACCTCCCCCCATACTCTCCATTCTTAAATCCGATTGAATAGTTATTTTCTGCCTGGCGCTGGAAAGTCCACGACCGCCATCCCCATCAACACGCAGCCCTTTTACAGGCAATGGAGGAGGCATGTGGAGATATTGAGCAGGCATCATGTCAGGCCTGGATACGGCATGCAAGGAGGTATTTTCCCCGGTGCCTTGGACTGGAGGACATCG
The DNA here is from genome assembly GCA_030340625.1 of Merluccius polli. Lineage (NCBI taxonomy): Eukaryota > Metazoa > Chordata > Actinopteri > Gadiformes > Merlucciidae > Merluccius > Merluccius polli. The sequence goes on from JAOPHQ010006706.1 coordinate 20,760, forward strand.
CATGCGATGTAGATGAGATTTTGTGGCCGGACCCAGAGAGACGGCATGATGTAGGCTGATTGTCTTTTTTTGTGAATTTATTATTTTGTGTTCTGTGCTGTGTCTTTGTTTTGACGAGTGTGAATAAACACCAATACTTGAAGTTTGGATCCCTGTGTGTTTACAGAACTATGACAAAAGTATGACCTCAAACTGACCTAGCCTACCTTGTGCACAGAGAAAGCAAAAGCCAGATGTGTTTTGTATTCATACCATCAGTGTGTAGTTGGCACATTATGTGCTTAGTAAATGATGGCATGTGTTTACTGTTTGATACGAAAACACCATTTTTACTAAGGTGTGAAGAGTTAATCAAGCTGTGTTCGCTTTTGCAAGAGAACTATAACGTTTTGATAATTTGGTGAAAGGTTTTCTCATTTGTGTGTAGAGTTTAGCAAAAATAGCCAATGTTGCAAAAACTGTGCTTAAGCATTCAGAAAAAACTGTAAATAACAGCATCCAATGTTACCATATGAATAGTTATCTGTTTAAAGGTGTGTGTGTGTGTCATTTGTGTTTTTCAGCTTACCAATAGGGGTCACTGTTCAGATTTAATAAAATATCTAAGAAGTTGTTAGTTGTTTTGTTCAAAACAGTACTACCATAGACCACCTCGGTCAAAAAGTCTGGCAATCCAGGTTTGCTTCCAGTTCTGAAACTGCAAAGAGGACACAGTGATATACGGTCAAATTACTTCCATTCATAACGACCAACCTGGTTCTGAAATAAAGTATTGTTTTTTAGCAGGGTTAAAATAGTTGAGTTGAATAGTTGAACATTATTTAGAGGACGTAAACTGGGAGGGAGGACTGGGTCCATCTCCACGAACCAGATGATAGAGGAATGAGGATTGAGGGCCTTAAAGGGGCTAAAAATGTTAACTGCATAACATACCTGAAGGTTTCTGAAACAAATTCAGTCAATGCCACATGGACAGTCTGGCCTGTGTTGACAGAAGGATTGAAGATCTGTCTCATGCTTCCATCATCCGTCTCCACTTTCAGCTGGAAGTTCACTTCAACAGGACAAGGAGATGCATTAGGAACATGTAGTAGACATACAGTATATAGCCTAGTCATACTATGAGTAATGAGCAAGCTCTTAATGTTTCTCAAAAGATCAGATGTTAAAGAGTGCGAGGTTGTGTATTTCCTACCTTTAGCCATGTCTAGAAGTTTGATCTTCACTTGTTGAGCTCTTCTGCAGCGATGGGAATCGTTGGTGAGGTTTCTGCTCTTGGTACACCTGCTTTTATAGTCCACATGTTGACTCACATTGGCTGTCCGCCAGTAAGTACTTAAAAGAAGGATAAGTTAGACATTTCTTTACTTCTACCACTCAATAATAAACTCACTCAATAAAACACATCCGCCCCACCCCACCACTCAGGGCCGCCCCACCATCTTTTTAAAATTCAGTTTCGTGCCGAAAAAAGATGGTGGATTGCGTCCCATCTTAGACCTAAGGCGGTTAAACGCCTTCATAAAGATGCCGCCTTTCAAGATGCTGAACACAGGTCAGATTTTGTAGTCTATAAAAAGGGGAGTGGTTCCAAAGAACACAATCTCTTGGAAAAGATTATTATTATTTCACCTTTATTGATTCAGGGAAGTTTCACTGAGAGGAAGCTTTTCTTTTGAAGGAACGCCCTGATCACATTCACACAGTTACACCTTCACACCTGGAAAGCGGCCCATTACAACCACAGTCTGACCTGCTGACCACGGAGCAGCTCCACTGGAGCAGGTGGGGTTAAGGGCCTTGCTCAGTGGTGTAATGAGGGAGGGGCAAGCGTTGCTTTTTCACTTCCCACACTCAGAATTATCCTGCCGGCCCGGGGATTGAACCGGCGACAAACTTGCTTCTCTAACTTTTAGGCCACCACTGCCCAAACAATGTATGATATTTAAACAACGTATTATATTTCACAAACATGGTAAAGCCATTCTCTGGTTTACCCAACTCTACTACGAAAAGTCTCCAGCTTGTGCAGAACGCCGCTGCTGCACTCCTAACTAGAATCAGAAAATACGACCACATTACTCCTATACTCGCCTCCCTCCACTGGTTTCCAATTACCGCCAGGTCAGATTTTAAGGTGCGACTCCTTGCTTATAAAACCCTGCATGGACTAGCACCATCCTACCTGAAGGACCTTATCAATCCCAAAAGTTAAAAATAAATCAGCAAGGACACAGAGAGTTGTCTTACCGAGCGCCCTACCTGTGGACCAGTCTGCCACCTGTCATCAGGGAAGCTGAATCTGTTGATCTGTTGGGTTAGGGGGGGGGGGGGGGGGGTTTGTAAATATATGGCATGTGAAGCCCTTTGAGACTGTAACTGTGATTAAGGGCTATACAAATAAAATTGACTTGACTTGTCTTGCTTCATGCCTGGACAAGGTGAGTCAACATGTGAACTATGAAAGCAGGTGTACCAAGAGCAGAAACCTCACCAACGATTCCCACCGCTGCAGAAGAGCTCAACAAGTGAAGATCAACCTTCTAGACATGGCTAAAGGTAGGAAATACACAACCTCTCACTTTTTAACATCTGATCTTTTGAGAAACATTAACAGCTTACTCATTACTCATACTATGACGAGGGTAAAGATGTCCACTATGTCTACTATATGTTCCTAATGCCTTTCCTTGTTATGTTGAAGTGACCTACCACCTGAAAGTGGAGAAGGATGATGGAAGCATGAGACAGATCTTCAAACCTTCTGTAAACTAAGACCAGTTCATTGACTGAATGTGCAGACAGAGTTTCAAACTTCAGGTATGTTATACAGTCAAAATGTTTTAGCCGCTTTAAGGCCCTCAATCCTCATTCCTCTATCATCTGGTTTGTGGAGATGGACCCAGTCCTCCCTCCCAGTTTACGTCCTCTAAATAATGTGAAAGATTCAACTATTTTAAGTTGAATCTGCTAAAAAACAATACTTTATTTCAGGAATCAGGTTGGTCGTTTTGAATGAAAGTCATTTGACCGTATGTCACTGTGCCCTCTTTCCAGTATCAGAACTGGAATAAACTCTGGAATGCCGATGTTTCTGAACGAGGTGAGGGTTGATGGTTCTGCTGTAGTGAAAAGTCCTCACAGCTTCTGGGAAATTCTGATCAATCAGAACAGAAACCTGACCCCTGTTGGTAAGCTGAAAAACACAAAGGATACAAACACACACACACACACACACACACACACCTTTAAACAGATAACTATCCATATGGCAACATTTTATTGGATGCTGTTTAGTTACTTTTTATTTGATGTTTTGTTAGGACTCCAAAACTATGTGTTTCAGGACAATGACAACATCATCCTGCGCCACACAACCATCAAAATCTGACTGTGGCGCCATCTTCCTGCAGAGTCCTGAATTACACCGAGTGCTGCTGGACACTCCTTAGACATGATGATCATTTAGTCTGAAATCATCAAATGAAACAAATCTGTTGAATTGAACTCATATGGAAATTAGTTGGACATAAAACATATGATGAAATAAAGGATTGCAATTATCACATGTGTATCATTCGACTGTATTCTGTAGTGTGTTCTTTGAGGAAGAAGGCTGCCGACACAGGATCGCTTTAACTCACTTTATTTGTTTAACTTTAGTTATATTAATCTATCAAGCAAATGGAGGGGAATTGTAAAACTCACGCGCGTGGAGCTCCCCTTAGCTGGGCATCTATCCAGATACGCTGCCTATAGAGCGTAACAGTGACCGCCCCCTTTTTAACAGCTTCGGTGCCGAAAGTAAATTCCCCATGCATTTATCTCGTCCACTTTTCGTAGAATCCTTATAAAAAGAGTATTAAGCCTTTAACCAAGCCAATCGTTCGTTATGGTAGTGGTGACCATATTATGTTTGATTCGGGCATAAAAAGAATTTGGAAAACGGAAGAAAAGGCAAAGGTACATTATTTTGTTGACCGAGTGAGGAACTACTCATCCCGAATCAAACATAATATGGTCACGACTACCATAACGAACGATTGGCTTGGTTCAAGTCTTAATACTCTTTTTATAAGGATTCTACGAAAAGTGGACGAGATAAATGCATGGGAAATTTACTTCCGGCACCGGAGCTGTTAAAAAGGGGGCGGTCACTGTTACGCTCTATAGGGTTTCTGCCCTCCCCCCCCGGATGTGTTGTTTGGTAGTATCTGGGCAGGCGTGGCCTCTATGACGCATAATATGCTCTGATTGACTAGTGTTGAGCGTCCGCCCCCAGTGTATTATGTGTGCCGCCATCTAGTGATCAGGTTGGGTAAATACAACTTATATTTATGTTTATAGTCCTTATTAGCTATGTGAGGATATTACAGTCTGTTGATACATATGTGCGGTTATCCATTCGTCACAATTCACACACGCAAGCACACACACACACACACACACACACAGTAACCAGACTCAGGCCGCACTGCCTGCTAACTTATCTATTAATTATCTATTTGTATCATAACTTTTATTAATATAGTTCAGTGGACATATTGTGGCGACGGCAAGGAAGGAGTGAGACAGGAGCCCAGGTTTAGGTGCGCACGCAACTCCCGTGCCCCATACACCGCACGGCCCCGGGAGTCACCTTTATTTAGACACACCCACACAGACAGAAACACGGCACACCTGACAACCACAACGAACACTCTCACTCACGGTCATAAAAAACACTGCATATACGGGAACACACACACAATGACACACAATTATAAATAAATAAATAAATCCCCAATAATGTCCAATGTGATAATGTCCAAACCCCCACCAGGTTGCACCCCCAGAACCCCTTGCGCCCATAGGGGGCATGGCCGTGATCGCCACACAGCCCCCCCTGAGGGGTCAGTCGTCCCCGATGACCCCCTCACCTGACACATAGTCCCTCAAGTGTTCGGGCGGCCGGCGGCGCCGGGTAGGCCGCTGGATCCTTCCGGGAGTGGCAACCGCGGGGCCAACGGCCCCGTCAGGGGCAGGGGAGCCAGCAGGGGCCGGGGGCCCCCCCGTTCCGGCCCCCTCCTCCTCCGCAACAGCTGGGGCGAGGGGGCGGTACGGCGAGAGCCTGTCCCGGTGCAGCACTACCACCCGGCCCCGTCCCGGCATCCGCAGGCGGTAGACGACCTCGGACACTACGCCAAGGATCTCCCCAGGCCCCTGCCAGTGGCTCCGCAGCTTAGGGCAGACCCCCCTCTTTCGCACGGGGCAGTACACCCACACCCTGTCCCCGGGTATGAACGCTCGTCCCCTACAGCGAGTGTCGTAGCCCCTCTTCTGCCTCACCCCAGAGGCAGCCTGAGCCTGGCGGGTGTAGTCATGAACCGCCAGCAGGCGAACCCTCAGTCGGCGGAAGTACTCCATCGCCGCACCCCCGGCAATCTCAGGTTCGGGCGGGGACCCGAACACCAAGTCCACTGGTGTCCGGAGCTCCCGCCCGAACATGAGGGCCGCTGGCGTGCAGTGGCTGGTCTCCTGCACCGCCGTCCGATAGGACCACAGGACCAGGGGAAGGTGGCGGTCCCAGTCCCGTTGGTGCTGGCTGGTGAGGATGGCGAGCTGGGTGGCCAGGGTGCGGTTAAACCGCTCCACCAGCGGCGTCGTCCTCGTCTTATGCACCCCCAGCCGCGGCAGCCACCCCTCAGCATCACCGGCGGTCTGGACAGCCGCCACCACCGGAGGATCGTCGGCCCGCTCCTCCTGCCGCCGGCAGTAGCGACACTCCAGGGCTGCACAGGGCCGTCGGGAAAGCGCATCGGCGTTGCTGTGGAGGCGTCCCGCCCGATGCTGGATCTCAAAGTCATATTCCTGCAGCGCCTCCAGCCAACGAGCCACCTGGCCCTCAGGGTTCTTAAAACTGAGGAGCCAGGTGAGGGACGCGTGGTCGGTGTGGACCAGGAAGCGCAGGTACGGTTTGAAATGCCGCACGGCCAGAACCACAGCCAGCAGCTCCCGTCGGGTCACGCAGTAATTGCGCTCCGCCCGACTAAGCGTGCGGCTGAAGTAGGCCATCGCATGCTCCCCATCCCCCCCCCCTGGGAGAGGACCGCACCCACCCCCACGTTGCTGGCATCGGTGTCGACGATGAAGGGCTGACCCGCGTCGGGGTACGCCAGGACCGGAGCCTCGGTGAGGACCGCCTGGAGTCGGGCAAAGGCCGTGGCGCAGGCGTCGTCCCAGACGTACGGCCGGCCCGCCTCGGTCAGGCAGTGGAGAGGGCTGGCGATCGTGGCGAAGTCCCGGACGAACCGGCGGTAGTACCCCGCCAGACCCAGAAAACTCTGCAGTTCGCCGGCGTCAGTGGGGGGTCGGCCAGTCCCGGACTGCTGCCGGCTTCGCCGGGTTCATGGCTACGCCCCGCTCGCTCACCACGTGCCCCAAGAACAGCGTTTCCCTGGTCAGCAGGGAACACTTGGCAGGGTGGGGTCCGGTCACTCACTCTAGGTGGGGTCCAAGATGGCGCCCGTGATGGCAAGCCGTCCGCCTCGCTCCTTCGCTATTATGTATGTTTTCCTGCTCTTACTGCTTTTTTCCTTCGGATATGTTTCCGCTCTGCTGGCATACGATCGCCAAACCCTCCTCGACCTCAGGGCTTGGTCAGAGTCCCTGTTGCCATCTGCCACTCAATCTTGCCACTCAATCTGTCTCCTCTGTCTCTACCTGGTGTGTCCTCTTTTGAATATCTGGCCTTCAAATCAAAACCCCCTTCCAAGATCAATGCTCTACTGATCTACCGGCCGCCCAAACCACACCCATCCTTCATCACAGAGATTCACGACCTTCTCACCTCGCTCTGCTCTCTATCCTCCAATAACATCATACTTGGCGATATGAACATTCACATTGATAATCCCTCCTCCCCCCTGGCAGCTGATTTCCTTCATGTGCCAAAGTATTCAATACTTTGAATATTTTTAGGCACTGCACAGGGGAACAAGCACAGGACAACCACTGTCGTGAGCCCAGAGAGGCTCCATCTTCTGTTCTGAGGCCTGCTCCCGAGCTTCCTCTCCAGTCAACCAAACCAGCTCTTCAACCACTTGCCCTCACCTCCACTTCTCCTGCCTGCCTCCCAGATTCTGGTTCCTGTGGTTCCGGTTCTAAACCTGCAGTTGCCTCTTCACACCACCTATGAATCATTTAGTGATTCCATGATTTCAGGAATCATCCAGTCCCCCTGTTCTGGGTATGCTTAATGTAAGCTGACACTTTTTTTTGCATCTTCTTGCTAATGTTTTGCATCTTCTTGAAATAAAGAATGTTCCAGTGCCACGTTTTTATGCTTTGCCAGACCCTTATTGGATGACTACAATCAAAGCTTTTGTTTGGCTGTCTGCCAAAATAATACATGTTGGCTTACAACTAGTGACTCTACAATCAAGTCTTGTATCCGCCCAATAAAGTTTTTCTTCTTTCTTGCTTTCTCAAATTCAACATTTGTATGGTTAATTATCTGCTGTCAAAGCACAGATTTTGTTGAATGATGGATGCTTAAGATTTACTTTGAAACACAGATAAATGCGGTTGTTAATTCACAAATGTTTTCTGTTTCATCAAAGAAATTCCATTGTGATCATTTACATTGTTACATTGATTTATATATTAACTATACAACTTTTGAAAAAGAAAGTGAATAATATAGCCTAGATAGAAAACAGAAAATGTCATAGGCCTATCCTATGAAGTGACATCATGCCCATACAATCATCAAAACATTTTTGAGATCTGTTTTTAAAACAGTTTTGGTCTTTTTGACACATAAAAACTAACGTTTTTTATAAAAATGTCATCAACTTATTAATCAACAAGTATTTGGACATATTAATACCAGAGAAAATAATAATTAAAAATATATATAGACCGGGAATCGAACCCCAGTCTCTCGCGTGACAGTCAATTACCTTAACCACAACATGTTGTCCATATATATATATGGACAATGACCATATATATATACATATATATATATATATATATATATATATATTGGCGACGGCGTACGTATCTTCTCCACACGTGCATTTCACACGATGTTATCCTTCTCCTGGTAATCCTGGCACTATCCACTCGCCCCCGCGTCCCTCGTTTGCCTTCTTTCTCCCTCGCAGCTGTTGCCCATTGAGCTGAGTGGGGCAGTCGCTAATGTGCTCACTGGCGCCGGCTGGGGGTGATGGGCGGTACACTCCACCCACCACCTTTCCCCTCGGCCACCTGGGGCGCTGTGCCGGAGCCGGGTTGCCACAAAACATGGAAATGAATGGCCTTAAATAAGTCATGTTTCAAAGGTTATCTAGCATAGATGTTACCTTTTCCTTAAACGCCAATGCAGTCATTGCTGGCTAGCTAGCTAGTTAATTGACTCAAGTGAAACTAACTAGCCGGCATCATGATGGATGGCCTGTTTAACGGAGCGCCACCGCAAGCAGCTATTGGTCAGATGATGTCTGGGGATGAATGACATTGAACTAGCAGCAGTCCACTAGTGCAGCTCTCTACCTGGATCACGCTTCACATGGATGCAGGCGCTGCCTGACGCTGGTCCTGGTCCTGGTCCTGGTCCTGGTCCTGGCGCTGCCTCAAGTGGTTGACATAATCAAAGAGTTTGTAAGGACAAGATCATCCACTTCCCCACCCACCCACACACACACACACACACACGCAATGACGCGGTGATCAGATGCGCAAGTTGTAATCTTGGCGTTGTACAATGTCTTTGCCCCAACAAAGTGAAGTCATTTTTAAGCAATTATTTCCTGACTTTTATTATATACACCTCGGAAAAAATACCGAGGTGACCTCAATGGTGGGTACGGCCCATATACTTCAATGTTTAGTGAATTAATATTTTTGAATTGTACTTTGTTTAATTGAACAGTCAGTTGCAGATGTTGATACAACTATGAGGCTACTTCAATATATATATATATATATATATATATATATATATATATATATATATATATATATATCACACTAATTCATAATGTTTGACATTATGATGTTCCGGACCTTCGCTTGAGGAAATTGTCTCTCACTGAACCTCTTGAAATTTTAGTTGAATAACCCTGATGTAAATAAAGCTGTATTGTATGATAATTAATAGATAAGTTAGCGAGTGTGTGAATACAGTCGAATGATACACATGTGATAATTGCAATCCTTTATTTCATCATATGTTTCACGTCCAACTAATTTCCATATGAGTTCAATTCAACAGATTTGTTTCATTTGATGATTTCAGACTAAATGATCATCATGTCTAAGGAGTGTCCAGCAGCACTCGGTGTAATTCAGGACTCTGCAGGAAGATGGCGCCACAGTCAGGGTGTGACGATGGTTGTGTAGCGCAGGATGATGATGTCATTGTCCCGGATCGCGTAGTAATGGAGTCCTAACAAAACAACAAATGAAACGTAACTAAACAGCATCCAATAAAATGTTGCCATATGGATAGTTATCTATTTAAAGGTGTGTGTCTATGTGTGTGTGTGTGTGTGTGTGTGTGTGTGTGTGTGTGTGTGTGTGTGTGTGTGTATCATTTGTGTTTTTCAGCTTACCAACGGGGGTCAGGTCCTTGTTCTGATTGATCAGAAGTTCCCAGAAGTGGTTATCGCATTTCACCTTAATAAAACTATCAGCCATCACCTGCTCCAAAAACATCGGCATGTCAGTGTTTTGTCCAGTTCTGATACTGCAAAGAGGACACAGTGACATACGGTCAAATTACTTTCATTTAAAACGACCAACCTGATTCCTGAAATAAAGTATTGTTTTTATTTTAGCAGGGTTAAAATAGTTGAATCTTTCAAATTATTTAGAGGACGTAAACTGGGAGGGAGGACTGGGTCCATCTCCACAAACCAGATGATAGAGGAATGAGGACTGAGGGCCAAAAAGGGGCTAAAAATGTTAACTGCATAACATACCCGAAGTTTGAATTCATCTTTGCATATTCAGCCAATGCCCCGACGATGTTGTTGCATTGGTTGATCTGAGGATTGAAGTTCTTCATCACCTCATCACCGTCCATGATGATCAGCTTGAAGTTCACTTCAACAGGACAAGGAGAGGCATTAGGAACATGTAGTAGACATATATAGCCTAGTCATACTATGAGTAATGAGCAACCTCTTAATGTTCCTCAAAAGATCAGATGTTAAAAATCGAGAGGTTGTGTATTTCCTACCTTTAGCCATGTCGAGAAGGTTGGTCTTCACTTGTTGAGCTCTTCTGCAGCGATGGGAATCGTTGGTGAGGTTTCTGCTCTTGGTACACCTGCTTTTATAGTCCACATGTTGACTCACCTTGTCCAGGTATGAAGCCAGACAGGATGATCCACTGCCTCCTCTCAGCAGGTGCACATGCTGGTAGAGTGCTTGGGTGGGAAGTTGGAATATGTCCTCCAGTAAGTCATTCAAACAAGGACATGTTAGACATTTCCTTACTTCTACCACTCAATACAATAAAACACATTTATAATCGTCAGCAGTCTTCATTTTGGCTGCATTGAAGAACAGGTCACTCTTTATGTTAGCTAGCGGTTAGCTGACGTTTGCGGCTACAGTAACATCAACCAGTTTGCAGCTGTTTGAATTCAAGACAATGAGAGGAGCTAGCGATGCGAAAACAAACTGTATTAAAATTACAAAAGGTTGCAGCTTACGTTGTGTAAATCAAGTAGTTCTTTCACTTTCAGAACCGTACTTATTTTGAGCTTTTTGTTCATGTAAATATATTGTAGTAGACTCAGGCCAGTGGCACATATTTAATGAATATATAAATGTATCAGAAAGAATAAAATAAAAAGGTCAATTTAATATGGAGACCAACTTTGTGATGTTTCTCAATGGAGATTGTTTGAGATGAGATGGCACCATGCTCGTTGGATTTACGAGAACTGCACCCATACACAGTGTACAGTACCGATGCAACCTACTGGTCTTTGTTGGTAATGCTGGTTGTAAGTACAAATACCTGCATACGTATGACATGTCCTCCTGGTTCAATGGAATCAACAAGAAAACAGTTTATTCTGTAAAGGTGTGGTTTCAGATCATCTTTAGATTACCGTCCTGCTCAGCAGCTCAGCTCTCTTTGTAGGAGGAGGACATGTCTGAACAACAACGTACGCTATTTCTTGGCAACCTGGCAAAGCCACCGTGTACGATGACTGGAGAAGGTGTCAGTCAACAGGTTGACGAAGGGGCCTTCACACTGGCAGGTTAGTCCCAATCAGAGTAACAACGACATGACCCCTGTTGGGAAGCTGAAAAACACAAATGATACAAACACACACACACACACACACACACACACACACACACCTTTAAATAGATAACTATCCATATGGCAACATTTTATTGGATGCTGTTTAGTTACGTTCAGTGCCGGCGCTCTGCACACGCAGAACACGCACTGCGCGTAGGGCACCAAGTGCCTGGGGGGGGCACCAAAAAAATCTGTCTCGTAAAAAATCATCATCATAGTAATAATCATAATAACGCGATATATTTAAAATGAACATGTGTAAAACGTGTTCATAGATAAGCAATACAAAAGTAAAATTTGCTCTAGAAAAAGATGCGTCTCCTGTGCGGCCCTCTCTCTCCCCTTGGTGCCCCCCTCCCCCACATCCCAGTGGTATGTTCCATTAGATCATTCTCAAGTTTGGCAGACACCTGTGTTTGGACATGGCCTCGAAAAGGCATCAAGAGTCGCGGGCGGATAAGAGAAAAAAGAAGAGACAGCGAGATGATGCACGCACGTCGATGGCAGGTAAGACAATGGGGCGCGATCGTAACATTGGCCGGTATGCCACACGGCCAATCCAGCCCTGCTCATCACAGACGTACATGTGGGACTTTTAGTAAAAAATCACACGAACGCACGTACGTGTGTCTATACCCTTTACCCCCCATGCACACGCACACACACACACATGCACACACACGCACACACACGCACACACCTAGCCTTCTCTTCCTGGATGAGGTTGTCCGGGAGCAAATTCTATGTAAATTCTATTGTGCAGTTATTTGTATTTTTATTTGTATTTGTACTGTTATTTACGGTTATTTACTGAAGAAATGTGCACATTATTACTTGCATCATCACTTTAATACTTCGTACTGTGTTTACAATGTTCAGTTCTTCTACAGTCATTGCACATATCTTTTTAAAATAATGGTGGTGGTATTTATTATGTTAAATTATTTTATTTTATTTATTTTAATGTTTGGTGCTATTGTTAATGCAAAATGAGTGCAGTCTTTTATAAAGATTTTAATTTCTCTTATTTATTTGCAAACATTACATGTTGCAAAACATTAATGTTGAGAAGTTATTTAGGAAATAAAGAGAAACGTACTGACAATTACTGAATTGATGTCCATTTTCGGGGGGCACCACAATGCATTTGTGCTTAGGGCACCCAAATGGCTAGCGCCGGCCCTGTACATGTTAAAGCATGGCAACAAAACAGACGTCTGCAGGGGAGTATCAAATACTGCAGCTTTTAAACACTGGACTTAAGGGTGTGTGTGTGTGTGTGTGTGCCCAGGTGACCCAAAAGTCACCTGGGTCCAATTGGGTTGAAATCCCACTTTGCTTCCAGTTTTGAAACTGCACAGAGGATGCAGACTATTGCCATAGCAACCGTACTCTGATTGGGACTAACCTGCCAGTGTGAAGGCCCCTTCGTCAACCTGTTGACTGACACCTTGTCCAGTCATCGTACACGGTGGCTTTGCCAGGTTGCCAAGAAATAGCGTACATTGTTGTTCAGACATGATCTCCTGGTTCAATGGAATCAACAAGAAAACAGTTTATTCTGTAAAGGTGTGGTTTCAGACCATCTTTAGATAACCGTCCTGCTCAGCAGCTCAGCTCTCTTTGTAGGAGGAGGACATGTCTGAACAACAACGTACGCTATTTCTTGGCAACCTGGCAAAGCCACCGTGTACGATGACTGGAGAAGGTGTCAGTCAACAGGTTGATGAAGGGGCCTTCACACTGGCAGGTTAGTCCCAATCAGGGTAACAACGACATGACCCCTGTTGGGAAGCTGGAAAACACAAATGATACAAACACACACACACACACACACACACACACACACACACACACACACACACACACACACACACACACACACACACACACACACACACACACACACACACACACACCTTTAAATAGATAACTATCCATATGGCAACATTTTATTGGATGCTGTTTAGTTACGTTCAGTGCCGGCGCTCCGCACACGCAGAACACGCACTGCGCGTAGGGCACCAAGTGCCTGGGGGGGCACCAACAAAATCTGTCTCGTAAAAAATCATCATCATAGTAATAATCATAATAACGCGATATATTTAAAATGAACATGTGTAAAACGTGTTCATAGATAAGCAATACAAAAGTAAAATTTGCTCTAGAAAAAGATGCGTCTCCTGTGCGGCCCTCTCTCTCTCCCCTTGGTGCCCCCCTCCCCCACATCCCAGTGGTATGTTCCATTAGATTGCGCGATCGTAACACACCACCTCTGGTCAGGACAAATGACTTCTTTTTTAAATTTTTAAAAAATGATGACAGTCCTGGGCCGGCCCAAAGATGTGCATCGGCCCACCGGGCATTGGCCGGTATGCCAGATGGCCAATCCAGCCCTACTCATCACAGACGTACATGTGGGACTTTTAGTAAAAAATCACACGAACGCACGTACGTGTGTCTATACCCTTTACCCCCCATGCACACGCACACACACACACATGCACACACACGCACACACACGCACACACCTAGCCTTCTCTTCCTGGATGAGGTTGTCCGGGAGCAAATTCTATGTAAATTCTATTGTGCAGTTATTTGTATTTTTATTTGTATTTGTACTGTTATTTACGGTTATTTACTGAAGAAATGTGCACATTATTACTTGCATCATCACTTTAATACTTCGTACTGTGTTTACAATGTTCAGTTCTTCTACAGTCATTGCACATATCTTTTTAAAATAATGGTGGTGGTATTTATTATGTTAAATTATTTTATTTTATTTATTTTAATGTTTGGTGCTATTGTTAATGCAAAATGAGTGCAGTCTTTTATAAAGATTTTAATTTCTCTTATTTATTTGCAAACATTACATGTTGCAAAACATTAATGTTGAGAAGTTATTTTGGAAATAAAGAGAAACGTACTGACAATTACTGAATTGATGTCCATTTTCGGGGGGCACCACAATGCATTTGTGCTTAGGGCACCCAAATGGCTAGCGCCGGCCCTGTACATGTTAAAGCATGGCAACAAAACAGACGTCTGCAGGGGAGTATCAAATACTGCAGCTTTTAAACACTGGACTTAAGGGTGTGTGTGTGTGTGTGTGTGTGTGTGTGCCCAGGTGACCCAAAAGTCACCTGGGTCCAATTGGGTTGAAATCCCACTTTGCTTCCAGTTTTGAAACTGCACAGAGGATGCAGACTGTTGCCATAGCAACCGTACTCTGATTGGGACTAACCTGCCAGTGTGAAGGCCCCCTTCGTCAACCTGTTGACTGACACCTTGTCCAGTCATCGTACACGGTGGCTTTCCCAGGTTGCCAAGAAATAGCGTACGTTGTTGTTCAGACATGATCTCCTGGTTCAATGGAATCAACAAGAAAACAGTTTATTCTGTAAAGGTGTGGTTTCAGACCATTTTTAGATAACCGTCCTGCTCAGCAGCTCAGCTGTCTTTGTAGGAGGAGGACATGTCTGAACAACAACGTACGCTATTTCTTGGCAACCTGGCAAAGCCACCGTGTACGATGACTGGAGAAGGTGTCAGTCAACAGGTTGATGAAGGGGCCTTCGCACTGGCAGGTTAGTCCCAATCAGGGTAACAACGACATGACCCCTGTTGGGAAGCTGGAAAACACAAATGATACAAACACACACACACACACACACACACACACACACACACACACACACACACACACACACACACACACACACACACACCACACACACACACACACACACACACACACACACACACACACCTTTAAATAGATAACTATCCATATGGCAACATTTTATTGGATGCTGTTTAGTTACGTTCAGTGCCGGCGCTCCGCACACGCAGAACACGCACTGCGCGTAGGGCACCAAGTGCCTGGGGGGGCACCAACAAAATCTGTCTCGTAAAAAATCATCATCATAGTAATAATCATAATAACGCGATATATTTAAAATGAACATGTGTAAACGTGTTCATAGATAAGCAATACAAAAGTAAAATTTGCTCTAGAAAAAGATGCGTCTCCTGTGCGGCCCTCTCTCTCTCCCCTTGGTGCCCCCCTCCCCCCACATCCCAGTGGTATGTTCCATTAGATTGCGCGATCGTAACACACCACCTCTGGTCAGGACAAATGACTTCTTTTTTAAATTTTTAAAAAATGATGACAGTCCTGGGCCGGCCCAAAGATGTGCATCGGCCCACCGGGCATTGGCCGGTATGCCAGATGGCCAATCCAGCCCTGCTCATCACAGACGTACATGTGGGACTTTTAGTAAAAAATCACACGAACGCACGTACGTGTGTCTATACCCTTTACCCCCCCATGCACACGCACACACACACACATGCACACACACGCACACACACGCACACACCTAGCCTTCTCTTCCTGGATGAGGTTGTCCAGGAGCAAATTCTATGTAAATTCTATTGTGCAGTTATTTGTGTTTGTATTTGTATTTGTACTGTTATTTACGGTTATTTACTGAAGAAATGTGCACATTATTACTTGCATCATCACTTTAATACTTCGTACTGTGTTTACAATGTTCAGTTCTTCTACAGTCATTGCACATATCTTTTTTAAATAATGGTGGTGGTATTTATTATGTTAAATTATTTTATTTTATTTATTTTAATGTTTGGTGCTATTGTTAATGCAAAATGAGTGCAGTCTTTTATAAAGATTTTAATTTCTCTTATTTATTTGCAAACATTACATGTTGCAAAACATTAATGTTGAGAAGTTATTTTGGAAATAAAGAGAAACGTAATGACAATTACTGAATTGATGTCCATTTTCGGGGGGCACCACAATGCATTTGTGCTTAGGGCACCCAAATGGCTAGCGCCGGCCCTGGGCCCAGTTTCCCGATAACGATGTACGATCCATCTTACGATGCTTCTTACGAATCATCTTTCGAACGATCGTTATTTTTTTCCGTGCGTTTCCCGAAACTCCTCTTAACATGAACGCGCGTGCACAGATCTAACGATCGATCGTAGCCTCGTACCTGTCCACTGACACGGTGCTGAAATACATATTATACCGTGGTCTGGGTGAATACTCGATTCTGATTGGCTGGAGGGTGTAGGTTGAAAAGTACACCTACGAAAGACGTTGACGCTATGAAGACGCTATGGCCACGTTGCAGACAACGCCTGCATACGGGAGATATTAAATAGTCTGCTCGACTTGTAAAAAAAAACAAAAAACCTCACGATTTTAACTCTAAAACACATTCAAGTATTATTAATTGATTAAATATTTCTTTCTTTCGTAAGTGACCACGGTATAAGCGGGATAATGCCCTTCGAGGTGTCCATTAACAGAACCGTCCTCCGCGGTTCACGCCTCCGCGTCGTCCATTCATTTCTGTTAATATTTAATCAATTAATAATACTTTAATGTGTTTTAGAGTCACAATCGTGAGGGTTTTTTTATTGTTATAAGTCGCGCGGACTATTTCATATCTCCCGTATGCAGGCGTTGCCAAGCAACGTGGCCATAGCGTCTTCATAGCGTCAACGTCTTTCCTAGGTGTACATCAAAGATAAGATTATAGAGCTCCGCTCTATAATCTTCAGCCAATCAGAATCGAGTATTCACCCAGACCATGGTATAACATAGACTAAGCTGTATAGCCTATCGTAACTTTAGCGTCACCAGCTGGACACTCAGTGGTATTGGATGTGTTAAGACGCTCGTAGCGCTACGAGTACCCCTGGAGCTCTCGTTAGCTACGAGCGTCTTAACGACGGTCGTTACGCAACGATGCTTTCGGGAAACGGTGTGAAAACCTGTCTGATGGTCGTACGACGAACTTAACGAACCACTTAGGCTAACGACGCTTTCGGGAAACTGGGCCCCTGTACATGTTAAAGCATGAAACAAAACAGACGTCTGCAGGGGAGTATCAAATACTGCAGCTTTTAAAAACTGGACGTAAGGGCATGTGTGTGTGTGTGTGTGTGTGTGTGTGTGTGTGTGTGTGTATGTGTGTGTGTGTGTGCCCAGGTGACCCAAAAGTCACCTGGGTCCAATTGGGTTGAAATCCCACTGTGCTTCCAGTTTTGAAACTGCACAGAGGATGCAGACTGTTGCCATAGCAACCGTACTCTGATTGGGACTAACCTGCCAGTGCGAAGGCCCCTTCATCAACCTGTTGACTGACACCTTGTCCAGTCATCGTACACGGTGGCTTTGCCAGGTTGCCAAGAAATACCGTACGTTGTTGTTCAGACATGTCCTCCTGGTTCAATGGAATCAACAAGAAAACAGTTTATTCTGTAAAGGTGTGGTTTCAGATCATCTTTAGATAACCGTCCTGCTCAGCAGCTCAGCTGTCTTTGTAGGAGGAAGACATGTCTGAACAACAACGTACGCTATTTCTTGGCAACCTGGCAAAGCCACCGTGTACGATGACTGGAGAAGGTGTCAGTCAACAGGTTGACGAAGGGGCCTTCACACTGGCAGGTTAGTCCCCAATCAGAGTAACGATGACATGACCCTGTTGGTAAGCTGGAAAACACAAATGATACAAACACACACAACACACACACACACACACACCTTTAAATAGATAACTATCCATATGGCAAACATTTTATTGGATGCTGTTTAGTTACGTTCAGTGCCGGCGCTCCGCACACGCAGAAACGCACTGCGCGTAGGGCACCAAGTGCCTGGGGGGGGTACCAACAAAATCTGTCTCGTAAAAAATCACTCATCATAGTAATAATCATAATAACGCGATATATTTAAAATGAACATGTGTAAAACGTGTTCATAGATAAGCAATACAAAAGTAAAATTTGCTCTAGAAAAAAATGCGTTCTCCTGTGCGGCCCTCTCTCTCTCCCCTTGGTGCCCCCCTCCCCACATCCCAGTGGTATGTTCCATTAGATTGCGCGATCGTAACACACCACCTCTGGTCAGGACAAATTACTTTCTTTTAAAAAAAAAAAAAAAAATTATGACAGTCCTGGGCCGGCCCAAAGATGTGCATCAGCCCACCGGGCATTGGCCGGTATGCCAGATGGCCCAATCCAGCCCTGCTCATCACAGACGTACATGTGGGACTTTTAGTAAAAAATCACACGAACGTACGTACGTGTGTCTAGACGCTTTTCACCCCCCCACTACACATGCACACACGCACACACACACACACACACACATGCAAGCGCCCCACACACACACACATGCACCACACGCACACACACGCACACCTAGCCTTCTCTTCCTGTATGAGGTTGTCCGGGAGCAAATTCTATGTAAATTCTATTGTGCAGTTATTTGTATTTTTATTTTGTATTTGTACTGTTATTTACGGTTATTTACTGAAGAAATGTGCACATTATTACTTGCATCATCACTTTAATACTTCGTACTGAGTTTACAATGTTCAGTTCTTCTACAGTCATTGCACATATCTTTTTTAAAATAATGGTGGTGGTATTTATTATGTTAAATTATTTTATTTTATTTATTTTAATGTTTGGTGCTATTGTTAATGCAAAATGAGTGCAGATCTTTTATAAAGATTTTAATTTCTCTTATTTATTTGCAAACATTACATGTTGCAAAACATTAATGTTGAGAAGTTATTTTGGAAATAAAGAGAAACGTACTGACAATTACTGAATTGATGTCCATTTTCGGGGGGCACCACATGCATTTGTGCTTAGGGCACCCAAATGGCTAGCGCCGGCCGGCTGTACATGTATAAAGCATGGCAACACAAAACAGACGTCTGCAGGGGAGTATCAAACTACTGCAGCTTTTAAACACCTGGACTTAAGGGTGTGGTGTGTGTGTGTGTGTGTGTGTGTGCCCAGGTGACCCAAAAGTCACCTGGGTCCAATTGGGTTGAAATCCCCACTTTGCTTCCAGTTTGAAACTGCACAGAGGATGCAGACTGTTTGCCATAGCAACCGTACTCTGATTGGGACTAACCTGCCAGTGCGAAGGCCCCTTCGTCAACCTCGTCTGACTGACACCTTGTCCAGTCATCGTACCACGGTGGCTTTCCCAGGTTTGCCAAGAAATAGCGTACGTTGTTGTTCAGACATGATCTCCTGGTTCAATGGAATCAACAAGAAAACAGTTTATTCTGTAAAGGTGTGGTTTCAGACCATTTTTAGATAACCGTCCTGCTCAGCAGCTCAGCTCTCTTTGTAGGAGTGAGGACATGTCTGAACAACAACGTACGCTATTTCTTGGCAACCTGGGCAAAGCCCACCGTGTACGATGACTGGAGCAAGGTGTCAGTCAACAGGTTGACGAAGGGGCCTTCACACTGGCAGGTTAGTCCCCAATCCAGAGTAACATCGACATGTCCCTGGTTGGGAAGCTGAAAACACAAACCGATACAAACAACACACACACACACACACAGTAACCAGAGTCAGGCTGCACTGCCTGCTAAACTTATCTATTAATTATCATACAATACAGCTTTCATTCAGGCCTCCTACATGAATGTTGATTGTTGACAATACACCATCATATACTCCAAACTGTGGTAACCAGACTCCCAGAGACTCCCCGTTTTACGTTCCAATAAAAACAAAGAAAGGGTCTATTCAAGCGCTTGTCGGCGAATGTATTAAACAGGAAAGGATAATGCGCGTTGGCCTGTGACCAACCAAAAAGAAAAAAGAACCGCTGGCTCCGTGAGCCGCGAGGAACTGTCAGTAAGTGTTCCCGGCCACGCCGGTCTCCTCCTCGGTATACGATCGGGGTCTGCCGTCTGGCGCACACGATCCCTCTCGAAGCGCTCCTGTACAGGAGGCGTTGTGCTTCCTGCACACACGCACGGGGGCTTAGTGTGGAGAAGTGGCTTTCTTGTATACCTCCCCGCGTCCCTCGTTTGCCCTTCTTTCTCCCTCGCAGCTGTTGCCCATTGAGCTGAGTGGGGCAGTCGCTAATGTGCTCACTGGCGCCGGCTGGGGGTGATGGGCGGTACACTCCACCCACCACCTTTCCCCTCGGCCACCTGGGGCGCTGTGCCGGAGCCGGGTTGCCACAAAACATGGAAATGAATGGCCTTAAATAAGTCATGTTTCAAAGGTTATCTAGCATAGATGTTACCTTTTCCTTAAACGCCAATGCAGTCCAATTGCTGGCTAGCTAGCTAGTTAATTGACTCAAGTGAAACTAACTAGCCGGCATCATGATGGATGGCCTGTTTAACGGAGCGCCACCGCAAGCAGCTATTGGTCAGATGATGTCTGGGGATGAATGACATTGAACTAGCAGCAGTCCACTAGTGCAGCTCTCTACCTGGATCACGCTTCACATGGATTCAGGCGCTGCCTGACGCTGGCTGGTCCTGGTCTGGTCCTGGTTCTGGTCCTGGTCCTGGCGCTGCCTCAAGTGGTTGACATAATCAAAGAGTTTGTAAGGACAAGATCATCCACTTCCCCCCACCCACCACCACACACACACACACACAGCAATGACGCGATGATCAGATGCGCAAGTTGTAATCTTGGCGTTGTACAATGTCTTTGCCCAACAAAGTGAAGTCATTTTTAAGCAATTATTTCCTGACTTTTATTATATACACCTCGGAAAAAATACCGAGGTGACCTCAATGGTGGGTACGGCCCTGATATACTTCAATGTTTAGCGTAATAAATATTTTTGAATTGTACTATGTTTAATTGAACAGTCAGTTGCAGATGTTGATACAACTATGAGGCTACTTCAATATATATATATATTTATTATATATATAAATATTATATTTTATATATATATATATATTTATATTTATATATCAACGAATTATAATGTTTGCATTATGATGTTCCGGACTTCGCTGAGGGAAATTGTCTCTCACTGAACCTCTTGATATTTTAGTTGAATACCCTGATGTAAATAAGCTGTTTTGTATGATAATTAATGATAAGTTAGCGAGTGTGTGAATACAAAAAACGAATGATACACAAGTGATAAATTGCAATCCTTGAATTTCATATCTGTTTTCACGTCCTACTATTTCATTTGAGTTCAAATTCAAACAGATTTGTTTCATTTGATGATTTCAGTACTAAATGAACTTCATGTCTAAGGAGTTGTCCAGCAGCACTCGGTGTAATTATGACTCTGCAGGAATGATGGCGCCACTGTCAGGGTGTGACGATGGTTGTGTAGCGCAGGATGATGATGTCATTGTCCCGGATCGCGTAGTAATGGAGTCCTAACAAACAACAAATGAAACGTAACTAAACAGCATCCAATAAAATGTTGCCATATGGATAGTTATCTATTTAAAGGTGTGTCTATGTGTGTGTGTGTGTGTGTGTGTGTGTGTGTGTGTGTGTGTGTGTGTGTGTGTGTGTGTATCATTTGTGTTTTTCAGCTTACCAACGGGGGTCAGGTCCTTGTTCTGATTGATCAGAAGTTCCCAGAAGTGGTTATCGCATTTCACCTTAATAAAACTATCAGCCATCACCTGCTCCAAAAACATCGGCATGTGAGGGTTTTGTCCAGTTTGATACTGCAAAGAGGACACAGTGACATACGGTCAAATTACTTTCATTTAAAACGACCAACCTGATTCCTGAAATAAAGTATTGTTTTTATTTTAGCAGGGTTAAAATAGTTGAATCTTTCAAATTATTTAGAGGACGTAAACTGGGAGGGAGGACTGGGTCCATCTCCACAAACCAGATGATAGAGGAATGAGGACTGAGGGCCAAAAAGGGGCTAAAAATGTTAACTGCATAACATACCGAAGTTTGAATTCATCTTTGCATATTCAGCCAATGCCCCGACGATGTTGTTGCATTGGTTGATCTGAGGATTGAAGTTCTTCATCACCTCATCACCGTCCATGATGATCAGCTTGAAGTTCACTTCAACAGGACAAGGAGAGGCATTAGGAACATGTAGTAGACATATATAGCCTAGTCATACTATGAGTAATGAGCAACCTCCTAATGTTCCTC